>JAOTRN010000016.1:13260038-13282757 GCA_028566695.1 Bagroides melapterus
CTACTATATGCTCACAACAAAGATCAGACAATTCTACTGTGGAGTTTTTTAATAAGCTTTATTCAAAGTTACCATATATGGCTATATTATTGTGCTATGAGGCAATACTTAATCCAACATAAAATGAAAATCTTCAAATGTTAGTTGACGAAACAATCTTAGATCACTTCAGAATGACCTGCTCTATGCTCACAACAAAGAGCAGACAATTTTACTGTGGAGTTTGTTAATTATTCCTATTCAAATTTACCATATCAGCCAATATTATTGTCCCAGAAAATACATTTAAACACAACATAAAATGGAAATCTTCAAATGTTAGTTGATAAAACCATGTTAGATCACTTCAGAAAGACCTACTCTATGCTGACAATAAAGATCAGACAATTCTACTGTGGAGTTTTTTGATTATTCCTATTCAAATTTACCATGTCGGGCAATGTAAGTCTGCCAGGAATTAATACTTAATCGATTATAATATTAAAACTTAAAAATGTTTGTTGATAAAACCATCTCAGATAACTTCAGAACGACCTACTCTATGCTAACAATAAAGATCAGACAAATTTACTGCGGAGTTTTTTAATAATCTCTATCGAATCTAACATATAAGTGTGCCAGGAAGCAGTATTTAATCCATTATAAGGTGGAAATTATGAAATATTTGTTGGTTAATCTCACTCAGATCAATTCACAATGACTTACTCTATGCTCACAATAAATATAAGACAACTGTACTGTTCTCTTTTTCAGTCATGTAGCTGTCAAAATAATTGAGGCAGGAGGTTCTTTTATTCCATACTAAAATGCACATTTCAAATTGTAGTGATCAGAAGGAATCAGTTGTATTATATATATATGTGTGTGTGTGTGTGTGTGTGTGTGTGTGTGTGTGTGTGTGTGTGTATTAAGAAAATCATAGAGTACTATTGTCTGATCATTATTGTCAGCATAGAGCAGCTAAGTACAAAATTGAAAACTGATTCATTGTGATCACTTCAATTTGAGCATTTTAGTATGGATTAAAAGAGCCGCCTGCCTCAATTATTTTGACAGCTGCATGACTTTGAAGAGCAAATATAAGAGATTTCCAGAGTAAAATTGCTTGATCATAATTGTTAGCATAGAGTAGGTCGTTCTGAAGTTATCAGATGGTTTTATCAACAAACATTTTTAAGTTTTAATATTATCATCGATTAATTATTAATTCCTGGCACACTTACATTGCCCGACATGGTAAATTTGAATAGGAATAATCAAAAAACTCCACAGTAGAATTGTCCGATCTTTATACTGAGCATACAGTAGGTCTTTCTGAAGTGATCTGAGATGGATTCATCAACTAACATTTTAAGATTTCCCTTTTATGTTGGATTGAATATTGCTTCCTTGCACAATAATATTGCCAGATATGGTAACTTTGAATAAAGATTATTAAAAAACTCCACAGTAAAATTCTCTGATCTTTGTTCTGAGCACAGATTAAGTCATTATGAAATGATCTGAGATGGTTTTATCAACTAGCATTTTGAAATTTTGATTTTATATTGGATTAAACTGTCCTTCCTGGCACACTTGTATTGCCAGATATGGTAACTTGAAGTTATCTGAAACTGTTTATCAACTAACAATTGCTGTATATTTTAGAATGGATTTTTAAAAATCACAGTGTAACGGATTTGCCTTATTTTCTTTTTCTTTACGTAACTAATTTTTAATGTATGATAATTGTTTAAACGTTAAGCCTTTATAATACTCACAAATACTGTGAATTGTTTTGTATTCTTTATGTTGCTGTGTCATATTACAAATAACATCATTTTGCTATAATTATTTATAAGTTCTGTGCATTAGGAGCTCGAGGACGGTCGCTCTCAGCTTTCAGCGCTTTTACCACTAAGTATCTAAAGGCTGCGCCCAAAAATTTTAAGTGCGGCTAGTTTAACCTCGCTTTCGGAAAGAGCGGCTGGCTTAATCGCAGTCTTATTTTATATTTGTTGTGAGTCACTCCTGTGAGTCTTACAACGCTGGGGCTATTTCCTTTTTTTCTATTGTGGGACACCGTCACGTTTGTTGCTATTTTTTTTAGACCTCGCTTCGTGTTGCTACCTCATTGCGAGTACATCGTCAACTCTTGCTGCTGTCATATAGGTGCTTTTGTTTTTCAGTATTGTAGCACCGTCATCTTCCCGCCATTCCTGATGGGATTGTTGTCTGGTTTCTTTCTTTCTTTGTTTGTATTTAGTGTTCATTTTATTTTGCATTCGCTTAGGTGTGTTTGGCGGATCTTTTAAAATTATTCCAATCTAGGTTAGATTGGAATCTACCTCCTTTCGGTAGGGAACTTTTTTTTTGCAAGGTAACTTACTGGTGTGGTTTCTCTGTCAGTGGTCGTATGTCTTGAAGTGTATTTCTTTCTTTTATTAATGTAATGTTTCTTATCTGTGACTGAAGCAGTAACGTCATTTTGTTTCAGTGGCTGGAGGCTCCCACAGGGGTGTGTGTGCGCGCGCGTATGTGTGTGTGTGCGCGCGCGCCCGCTAACTTGGTTAAGTAATCAGGATAATTTCTTTCCTTTGGGAACCTCAGCCTGTCTTGGTATTGTTTGTATTGGTTTTCATTTTGTGATGTATATGCTCCCGTCTCTATGTGAATTCTGTCGTATTTTTATTTTGTATCTTTTCCTTTGTCACTGTGTAACCCGGAATTGCTGAAAATCTTTTACATTGTTCTTATTGTATCAATTTGTCTGAATAAAGTCTTTTATTTTAAGAGCTATATTTACGTTTCCTGCCTACTATCTTTATAATAGTAATGTACCTGTGTGACCTAATACCAGTATTAGGGTATTGTTCATATTTCCCTGGGTGAACTTCCCAGGGTAATGTAGTAAGAATTTTGTCAAGAAAATTCAGTGGTGTAAATCTGTACCAAATATCAATTTTGCACCATTGCCCCTCTTAGCTTGAGCATCGTGTCACATTATCAAAGTCAGTATAATGCTATTTAGAGCAAGTGTGTAATATTAATATATAATATAAGATTCCCTTGAGTTGTTTTAAGCCTGCTCTTCAGTTTCCTAACTCCAGACCAATCCCTGGGAAGTGATGCAGCTTCCATGCTCTGCAACAAGTGCAGGTGGAGGATCATGTGAATATTCCCCACAGTGCCTTCTGTGGCCATATGTAATGCTGCTGAAGACAGAAGGTATTCGTGAGCGTTTTCAAGAGTGCCATGGACATGGGACAAAACTCAGGCCAAATCTTCAACCAAGTGGTAATAAGTGATCTTCAGCAGATTCAGTCCAGTGTTGCACTCCCTTAACCCTATATTTTGCAGAAAATAAAGGTTGTATTGAATAATGCATGACAGACAAAAGAAGAGACAACCCAATTGTTGATCCTGAAGAGCCATTGGGAAATAATCCAGGTGGCTCATCATAATCTAATTATTAGGTACTTAGGGCAGAATAAGGCACTGAACTGACTCATGGCCTGTTTCTATTGGCCTGTTATTTGCATGCATGGCTTTGAAATGATTGGTATGGACCTCATAAGGCTAACTGAACATCTGTACTGAGCAACCTGTAAAAGTTTGGGGGGGGGGGGGAAATTGATGGTCATTGATGTTCACCCTCCACAGACAGATGGACTGGTCCTTCAAATACTTAAAAATATGATCTGTAAGTTTGTTGATGATGGTGCATGGATTGGGATAAGACCCTGTTATTTGCAGTTCATTTGCAGGTCCCACAAGCCTCTTTTGGGTCATTCACGTTTGAATCATATTATGGGTCATATATGGTCATACAGAGAAAGAGAGAAAATAAGAAAGAGCAGGTAAACATGTTAAATAACCATTCAAAAAGAAGAAGCAGGTGTGCTGCTTTAAAAATTTTGGTAATTCCCTCAGGCTCCCACTAAACCACACCCCACCTGCCATAAACAGATACCTCTAACTGTCTAAGAACTATGGAAGTGCTAAATGGTGTATCTATATATATGCTGTTAAAGCAAGCCTCCCTGATTTAGCATAGGACAGAGCCATGGGATATCAGACTGTCTTCCTAGGAAGACAGAACATTAACTATACTTCAGGTGGTATTTCACCATACAATTCCTTCCAAGCCATTAAATCAGAAAATTGCTTATTATGGTTTGTGCTTTGAATGGTATTGGCTTCCTTAATGGATGTATAATTCTCAGATTTTCCTGAATACACAGACCTCAGCAAGCACGTGATGTTCAAATGCATTGTAAAAGCACACTTGTAACTTTGGAAGAAAAATCTCTCCAACACCCTTCACAATGTCCATACTACTCACCCAAACAGACAGCATCAAAAGACCAACCCAAACTAAATAAATGAGGGCAGTGAAGTACATTGACCCAAGAGATTACAAGAAAAATGTCTAAATTCACCTTTAGGTGGTGCTATAATTCAGAAATTATTCAAATTTCTCAACTGTGACAGAAACAGGAAGTTGTCCATTTTGAAATTTTGCTTGTTCTACAATTGTCATGATTTTGTTGTGAGATGTATGGGATTAGAAATAACCCAAAATATCCACAGTAACAAAAGCAGCAACATTTATTTTGCATCGTACTGGAGTACATAAGTCAGATATATTTAACACCAAATGAACAAAGAAATGGATAAACTCTGTCAAACGTACAAAATGTACCAACGCAATGCAATGTGAATATGTGGTTGTGTTTCTGTATATTTAGAATGCTATCGTAGGACTCAACACATTAACCAAAATCTGTTCTGTGTTGCCCTCACGTGGACACTATACGAATTACAGCGGGAGAAAAGTTTGCCAATTGAAGCATGATTTTACATCATACATTATAAGAAGCATGCTACCATATCCTGACAAGTCTTTATAAAGTTTATTAGAAGACGCTGTCACACAAGACATAAACAGGTTACAAATTAAAAGAAAAACTGGTGGCTTTGTTAGCCAGTGGTGGCACTTTGTTGCAACATTTTTTTGAGTGGAGGCACAGTTAAAATCAGTACAAGTTTATTTTGAATGATCACCTTTATTAATGCCAAGGCACACTGAAGCTGTTACATTGGAAATCTACAAAATGCTTGATATTTACTGTTAGACCTGCATGCCATGACTCATCAGATTTCTGATTGTACCTTGTGGATAGGGGAATTGTTACTGCCTGGAAGAGACCTCTGCGATCAGGATAGACATCTTTATAATACGTTTATACTAATTTGCAATGACCTTTCCTTCTACATCATTAAAATGTTCCCCACTACAAAACAGGGACAGCCATGTGAATATCCACTAGTCCTAATAACACAGTTAAATATTTCACAGGACTACTGTAGGGAAAATAAGTACAATAAAAGAAAATGCATGGGAAATTATACCAGAAAATAAAAGCAAAACGTTTTGCTAGAGCAAATCCAAACATGTTAGAAAATAAAATGCTCATACGAAGTAGGTGTTTGAAAGAATAAAAAGCATAATTAGTTCAAATGTCTTCAAAGGTAAAATTGAAATAAAACCTTAGAGACTTTTTCTCCCACTTAGCACTAATCATGTGGCTCTTAAAAGTGGTAAGGTGTGTGAGTAACCCAGTTGGAAATCTGGTCTTTGGTACGCTTGGCAGAGCTGTGAGATGTGAAGATGGATTTGTAGGCCTCAGACGTCTCTGTGTCCTGAATGGACCTTTTACTCCCTGCTGCAGCAGTGGCCTTCACTGGCTTTGAAGAGCCAGACGGTCCTGGAGCTATACATGAGTGAAGAAAAAAAGAAAGAAAAAAAAAAAAGTTTGTGGTGAATAATATACAGATGATGAGATATTTTAATATTTAATGGTATCATTACTGTTACTGTTAGAAAGGTTAAAAAGTATCTCTAGAGTTTTCCATTTTAAGTGGCAGTCATTAAAGTAGACTGTGAGGCAGAAGTCACTTCGTCACATATCGTTTACACAGGATGTTTAGATGTTGAGCATTGCTGCTTGTTCATATGCTCCAATTTTGTCTCAGTCCCAAACAGTGGTGTGGTAAGAATTCTTTGAAACGGCCAGCGTGCCATCCTGAAGTCCAATTTCATCTCGGCTCCAGTTTCCCTTCAATCTCTACACTTCCTGAGAGGCATTTAATGAGATCCGAAGGAGCACAGAGAATTCTCTCTCACACTCTATGAGGGCAGTGGCAAATGTTGTTTCAGTCACAGATCATATTACAATGTACTAATTGAAAAATATAGGACTCATTATTAATATAAGACTGAATATGACAACAGACAGCTGATCACTTGTATAGTGGGAAGAGAAAATTATATATTGGAGAATATATTGGATTTCTATAGTATATTGGATTATAATGATTTTAACTGTAAACTTGTGGTGTGGCTCTGATTACTAACAGCAGTATTACAACAGAAATCATAACAAAAACAAATCTACTGTAAATTATAAACGAACAAAAGAAAACATTGCAAGATTTAACGAAAGGGCCAAAACCAACAAAGCGGGCTATTTCAATCGGCATCAGGATTTAATTGTATTCATAAGATAAGACTTGTAACTGTTTGACAGGGAACTAATAATTAAATAAATAAATAAAAGGGAGTCTAAGCTGCCTGCCCCATTTTCAGTCTTATTTTAGAAAATAATGTGAGCATGTGAAGCCGGCCACCTAAATTCAAGTCTGGTGTCAATTTTAATGTTGAAATCTGCAGCACAGAGGACAGATGCTGATCATGTAACTGCAACACTATTTAATGTAGTTCATCAAAACAGTTCACACACATATGTGGAGCTAAAGCATGCACTGAGTGTTTTTTTTTGGAAACAAGCCTATTGTAACAGTACCATCTATCAGGGAGATTTCATCCTGGGAAGTTTAGTCTGAAACAGAATATGGTGTGCATGAGAAATTTGTGAGGTCATAGCGGTCATGTGGACCAGGAAGCAAACAATGATAGCAACCCCGAGACTACCGGTAAGAGGTACGCTGAGTTTCAGTTCCATTGAACTTGTAACGCAAGTCTGCACATGTTCAGGACATAAAGTAATGTGCTTGAGTTTTGACAGATGACTTTTCAGAACACACATGTATCACGATAGGTTGGGAAATGTTGTGTGACAAGGGGTGAGGTGCCTTGTTCTGATATTTAATATAACAAAATTAGCCAACTTGCTTTGGGTAAACAAAATTTTTATTCGACCTACCAGCGAGTCCAGACAAATGTGACAAAAGTGACTTGTTGAAAACAAAAATCTGATCTTAAATTTTTTTTTAAGTTTTTAGAATACGACTTTACTCCCTTACCTATGAGTCGTCAACCTCTCTCCAAACCACCTCCAGTTCTCTGACTCAATTTGTCTATTTCTAGTCATATTTTCTCTTAAGTTTTAAATAATCTTATTTTACTGACAGATCCTTTGGCATCTTTTTAGGAATGAAAATGTTTAAAATTAGTAAAACTAGTGATAAGAAAATGTAAAGCTTAAAAATTAATAGCTTAAAAATATGTCAAGACATAGGCTTAAAAATCTTGTGTGATGTTCTGTGGACGTTTAACAGGAAATGCAAGTTCATTGTGACTACATTTTTTGCCTTACTACATTAGCTAAGATTAATAGTAATCATCCCAGTTCTAGGTAGAGATCTGTATTAACAGCACTTGCAGAACTTCCAGAGAAGCAATGGAAGTTGTTTTTCAAATTTAACCTGGAATGTCTTCTGCGGCTGAACTGTAATTGAAGTTGAAACAACTTGATCCTAGAACTCCATGACCTGTGCTTGCTAAAAATAGAGACAGAGTGATTTACTTTTCTTCAATGTAGACAAGCCAAGAAATGCTGCACTGCCCAAGGCCCAATGAAAAGAGATCCTTCTATTATCAGCAATTATGAGACCAAACAGTACAGTGCAGCTAACCAACAGGTTTTAACTGACCTAGATAAACGTTCTATTGTGTGAGACTTAAAACCTGCATTGACATTTGTTTTAGGTGTTAGAGGACAATCACTGTGAAGTATGTACCTGAGCTACCACTACTGCTCTCTCCATTTGCTGTTGATTTCATCTCCGGTGCTGTATAAAAAAAAAATAAATAAATAAAAAAATAGATAAATAAACAATACTGCACAAATAAAATATTTTACAGGACATAATGTGGTAGCTGTTAACAGTAGCAAGGTGTTTAAATGTCTATGGATATTTATGACCTCACAACAACAAAGAAACAAACAATCAAGCCAGTGCACATTGAAAATCTGTGCATGAGACACGGAAGAGAGAGAGGGAGAGAGAGAGAGAGAGAGAGAGAGACAGACAGAGAGAGAGAGAGAGAGAGGGAGGAGAAACGTTAATGGCTTCTGTCAAATGCTGTAAATTATAAATGTTCATTCAGATTTGGCCCAAGTCCAATCATCCCCTAAAGCAGAAATAGAGGATATTTAAATTGCGTGTCCCGTTGCAATTACACAGACACGTTTGTGTGCATGATAATATGTAAAAATATGTTGTTCCATACTGAATGGAACTGACCTAGTAGGCAATATCATGATGTAACTAAAATATTTGTGTTAAATTTCTGGTGAATTTGTTTCCCTACAGTAGCAGCATCAAATTATGATATAGATGGGATTGATGGCTTCAAGCACCAAACATCTAACTATGTAATAGAACACAATGTACCTGTTGATTCTGGTGATTTGAAAACAGTCTCAGGAGCCTTGCTTTTCTTTGACTTCTAAGGGTGTAAATTACAATATTACACATTAGAATTATTTTTTTTAATGATTATATTTCAATTAGAAAAACATGGTAGACAACCTCCATGCTGGCATAACCAGGTGAAGCTCTACCTTTGCTGTTTTAGCCTTAGCCCTTCTTGCTTCCATTGCCTTCTGCAGCTTGTCTTGCTCTTCCTTGCTGCTGTTTAACATCACAATATCGTCTTCATGAAAGGGGTCTCCACACTATGAAAAATAATAGAGTTTGGAATTTCAGAACCAAAGCAGCAGATGAAATTTTAGTTAATAACATAAAAAGTATGAATGTGGTGTTTGTGCACATGGCCTAAAATTTACTGACAAAAATACAGTTTAACAGCACATGTAATATTTGTAATGCACCTCTTTCTGAAAGCAACATGTGCCTTTGCCTCTTTCTTATTAGTGATTTCTTTTTAGATGTATGCGAGTGTACGCATTTATAAATGTTCTTATATGTATGAATAGTTTCAAATCAAATAAAGAGGTTTCTTGTGGAACTTTTAAGCTAGCCTTTATGCCAAAGATTAGCCATTTTTTCATGTTTGCCAGAATTCCCCTGCTACACAATACAACTGTCAACATGTGAGAACAGACAGCTGCACATCCCGCCAGACAGATAGTGGGATTAATACATCGTTACCATTATATTAAATACAAACACTCACAAGTGCTGTTTTTTGAATGGAAGGCAACTGGGTGGTAACTGAATGTTCTAAAAGCACGAAGCTGAGCGTGTTAGTGGATCTGTAAAAAAAAAAAAAAAAAAAAAAAAAAAAAAAAAAAAAAAAAAAAAAGGGGGGGGAGCGCTACTTCCTCTGAGCAATGTGTTACACACTTAAAACCATGCTGACTACAGACTCCAAATAAATACCAAATATTCAGGTGATTATGGCAAAGTACATATCATGCATCAAGAAAATCTAGATCAATTAAAAAAATAAAAAAATATTTATGCACCAGTTATTCAAATACAGTAGTGTGGAGCCTGAGACGATACAAATACAAGTCTCTTCAGCGCTTTATGAACTGAGAATTGATTTATTTGACATGATAGATACTGCTCTCTGAGAGGAGAGCGAGAGCTCATTGAGGGACTAAATAACCATCCTGCTTTAGATTCAAGAGGACTCAGAGCTTACATTTAGTCTTTAATGAGAATCTACTACATACTGACTGTATAACCTGGCGAGAGACAGCTGACTGTTCATTATCTATGGATGTATGCGATAGAGGCTATGCAAATTAGGTAAACGAGGCATTTGCTCGAATAACTCCTCGTAACAGTAGCTGAACGTTCGTTAATTCCCCACTTTTCTATAAGCTCTACAGAAACATACACATAATGCTATGAATCGGAAAGTCTTGCTTCTTCTATTCTGGTTTTCTACACAATATTATGTAAAATTCCCTCGTTCCTGATCCATCCTGACCTGTAAAATCCATTACTGGACCCACTTGGCCTTAAAAACAAGAATTATTTTGTCCTGATAAGCAGCATGCTGTTCCAACTCCACAGACCTGGTTTTAAAATGCAGGTAAAATGACAATAAACTAGGTTTTGTTCAGCATGAATTATCAAATCAATACATGTTCATGTAAACAAAAAAATCGAAGTGGACAATTTGGGTGCCTTCTGACTTCAAAAGCATGACTCAGCTTTAATACTCCGGCCACATGGCTGGGAGGGAACTTTCCTGGGAAGCCAATCTGCACAACCAGCATCTTAGTGGCTTTGTTAGCTTTGTTTCATTTTCTCTTTGTATATGCTGACCAGACAAAGGGCCCCATATGGTCCAACTTTTTTTTTTGTCTGAAGACTCAAAATTAAAGAATCGAGTAACATTTGTGGCAACAGAAAAATATTAGTCGATACTGATCTTTGTACTAGTTCTGTACTCATGTACATCATATAAATGATCTAACTATTGAAAACCAAAGGTCGCAATCTCCACAACGCTGAGAGATAAAATATAATGGAGAGCACACTGGTCACATGTTCACATTCTTTCAAGGAAAGTCGCGTCCAGAGGACCAAGGTGCCAGACATGTTTTATAGGTTATATGGTTACACAACCACCTTGTGCCTGCACCACCTTGCTTTAGAGCTAGTTAAAAATGGTCTGTCTCGAGAATCAAATTGTGAGTCATCGTTCCAAAAATCAAAGCAGAGCAAACTGTGTCCTTTCACTTCAAGTCACCTGATTAAACATCTCATAGTGTTAAGATCCTGTTTCATGAGAAAGCAAATACAAAGTGTGTTGGACCCGTAGAAGTAATAAATGCTTATCTCTAATGTTAATGATTTCTATTACAGGACTTCTGTACAGGTCTCAGTAGGAGGTCACTAGTTTCCTCAGCACAGGGAATAAAGAGCCTTGTGTTTGAGCAAGATTATCTGATGGACAGAGGGTCATATTATAAAAGGAGACTGGAGGGCAGATTAAAATCAGACTCATTAACGATCATCTGCATCATCTATAAGCTACTTTACACTGAAGGGTCGCGTATTGTCCATCGCCGAGGTTAATACACGTCACTCAATTGTGACAGGAAGCAACTGAAAACGCATGGAGTATTTCTGTAGGGAGCAAAAGAATGAAATAACCTACACTAGATGCAATGAAGACAAGCCCCAGTTCACTGTAAGAGGTGATATTTTTAAAGGCAGGATATTCCTCGTAGTGTAAATTATCTGGAGTGGCGAGTTCGAAGTCAGTGGCTTTGGCTATGTGATAACTACGAAGGCATTCACACCATGCACACAACATGCAAGCAATGCCTCTTTAAAGGTTATCGTGTTCTCCTAGTGAAAAATAAAACCAGATTAAAACAAAACAAAATAAAACAAACAATTTAAATACATTTCTGGACATTTCTTGAATATTTATGCTTACTAGAGGAATCTTACCATCTTGAATGTAAATAATTTACTAACAGCATTTAAGGAGGAACTTTAATGCCTGAACAATTCACTCAGTGTGTCCCTGAGGGGACTGGAGAATGCTTAACCTGTGCGCAGAATGAGCTCCGACACTCGTATACAGAGAAACGGCCATCCTCTCTAAATACGTTCGTGGAAAGGCAGAGGTCAGATATAGCCCTGGCTGCTGTTCCTGGACATTTGACGCCATATTTAGGACTGAAATTCTGGCACAAGGCAAGCAGAACAAGACAAAATGAGAAGACAATACATAATACTTTCAACAAAGCTGATAAAACAGACTGCGATCTTTATGTACTGTTGAACTAGCAGCTAACTTTTTCTATTTAATTGGACAACATCCCAGTTGCCCTGTAATGGAGCTAGATAACCTTGAGGCAGTCAGAGAGTGAGGATCTGATACATTACTCCTTGTTGAAGATGTATTGTATGTAGTGAAGTGTAGAAAACCAGTCAGTTAATCAAAATAACTGAACACTGATTCTGATGTCTCTGATTCAAGTCTCTGATTCCTCAAAATGAAAAGGTCAGGTTAAACACTCCAACTCTTTAGAGCATAAAGCTGCTCCTGGTTCATACATTACATACATCTATTTATAGGGAGGCTCATTTGGGCCTAGGACCCTGAAGTGTCAACGTAACCAAGGAAACATTTTCTCAATCCTTAAGGAACAAAGATGGTGACCTTATCTGCCCTTACAACTACCTGAGCACGAGAACACCACAGAATTTACACTTTACTAATAATAATAAAAATACTTTGAAGACAAGACCTTATATTTTCAAAACGCTCCCCCCCTCTCTTTTCTCAACAGACTACATCCTTCGACTTCGGCAGGACCATCGGTCCATAATGCTCTGGACTTACTCAATAATCCCTTAGTCGTCCCTCACGGGAAAGGTCTGAAAGTCGATTGTAAATCAGCAAGCATGTCGAGAACCATCAGCGGTTTGCTCGCCATCCTTCAATGGAGAAAACTCCACTGCTGCAGAGATTTATGAACCTCTTAATTCTGTGCTGCGCTAATAATTGTCTAATAAAGCAGAATTGTGAGACTACTTGGCATGCTGTGCACATTTTTCACAGATCCCTGTCGGTGTTGCACAACGATTGGAGTGGAATGTACATGCGTACACAAAAAGGCACGTAAAACTGGGTTTGACAGGTTTAACAAGGACACTGAAAGAGGGCAGTAAGCCACATGGCCAGATACAAACACATATCACCTCCGTATCTGTCACAATCAGGGCTCAGATTTCAATATGTTTTACTACTGTGCTCTCAGTGATGGAATAGATAAGAGTGTATCTCGGAGTGTGACATTGGTGTCATTGTAATAGAAGGTTATACAGGAGACAGCCGATAATTAATGTCCACTATGAACTACCCAGATACTTTACGTGGTTAGGCCACACACTTGTTATTGCATATTTAATCATGATTGTGTTTGAGGGTTAGATGTGGACATACTGGTGACACAAAAAGCTTTGAAACACATTTTGATTTCAGGGCCACTTTGGAAAAGTAATCCATGTGTTCGTAAGAGTTTCATAACAAGGTCCGCCCTAATGAGTCACATGTTTAAAAGCACAGCTCTGCTCTCCTCCTTCTAGCTCTTTGTTCTAGAAATTGCATTAATAACCAGATGGCTAGATGTGTTGGGTATTAATAATATCAGTACTGTCTTACTCTAGAGCATTTACATTCATTCCTTTCCCTTTCAGGTTGTACGTCTAAACCCAGAATATGTTTCATGCTATCATGCGTAAGGATTCTTGTGAAACCAGGAAGTGACCCTTGTACAGAGTAACCTCTGTGCAGTAAAAGCTGGACACAGAGAACAGCTCATGCAGAACACAAGAGCAGAAATTTAAATAAACCCTTTACTAAAGATATTTTATAAATTTAATTTCTGCTTTTATTAAGATTTAAGATAGCTGAGGCTATACATTCCCAATAATATGACAAACATCCATTTCTTTAACTTTTAAGAAACCTTACAGAAACAGAAACAAGCAAATGAATCTCCAACATCCAGCTTCCGTTTTTCCTTGGATAAGCATTTGTTCAGATGACATGCTGTATCTGTCCAGAGGTTAAGATATTTTCGCTCATTTTATTGTCTCATCGGCTGTGCTTGCCTAATGACCTACATTCATGAATCATGACAGTCAAAATATGATCTTCTTTAAACTTACATGTAGGTTAAGTGCTAAGGGCCTAAAGCAGGTCAAAGCATGATCATATATGCAGATAGATAAAAAAAAAAAAAAAAAAACAGGAGCGCAAGAGAGAAGACGAGCAGTAAGATATAAAGAGTCCACATCCACTGGGGCAACTGCAACAGCAAGAAAACGCTCCTGGGGGAAGAGACTGAGGTTGAAATTCCCAATTGCGCAGGTGGCTTGAAATCTTTTGCTTTAAATTGGGTTGGAACATTGACAGCCACTGCATAAACATCATTTACAAGTACAAAGCAACACGGGAGACAAAGTTATGACCCTGTGCACCTGTGAATAGGCTGCCACGTGCATGTGGCTGAAAATGATAAAAGAATAAAAGAGATCACCGTTTTCCTTTTGCACCAAAACCAAGTCAAGGCTCTTGCATATGGAGAGGTTTTTATGCGTAATGCATCTCTAAGGCTGTGGCTAAAACAAATCACCTGCTCAATTCATCAAGTGTCTAAACACAGAGTGGGATGAAAGTGCAAGTCGAACCACAGACCTGCATATAAATGAGACAGCGCGCCCCCACCCGCAGGGAATAGAGATGTAAAACAAAATTCGGACGGCCAACTTTAACTGCAGGTGTGGTTGCAGGTATTCATTCCAGCCGAGGACAAGACACACCTGATCCCAGCTGTTTAAGCAGTTGATCTTGTCCTTCATCAGACTCTCGGGTGTGGCTCCTAAGTGGCTGGAATGAAACCCTGTAGCCTCACCTGCCTTTTTGAGTAAACTGTCTGAGCACAGTCAGAATAAAAGGAAAACTTGTTTACTGATGTCCCAGTTAACATGCTGAATTAATACAGTTTAACTCAGGATTGAGAACTCATAATTACATTGTTTTTAAACAGGGAACTGCGTAGTCAATGTTATAGATTTAAAGATGCATTAATTAAGATTAGTCAGATTTTTATAAGATTACGTTTCGAACGGTTAAATAGGTAGAACTGATATTTTTACATGACTGTCTTAATCATTGAACACCCCACCTTGCACAAAGCTCCAGGCCCAGGATCTACAGTTACATGACTGTCTTAATCATTGAACACCCCACCTTGCACAAAGCTCCAGGCCCAGGATCTACAGTGCACAGTGTAGTACAGAGTCTATGATCTGCCTGACAAAAGCCACATCTAAGCACAAAATACATTCAGGATTAGAAGTTAACATTATTATAACATTATATAATATTACATATAATCAGCCACTGAACCATTTTTACCAAATTAAGTATCTATGTTGACTTATCTAAAGTAAGTAGTACTATAAACTAACTTTATTTACTCTTGATTCTGAGCACTTTTTCTAACTTTCCATGCAGGAATTCCAAGTTCTCTTTGTGTTTTATTAGTAAATACAACATAACATTAGCTGCTTGGCACACTCACTAGTATGATGTTACTCTTCGACTTTTATTACATAATTTACGATTAGCATACATGTTAACAAACTGCCAAATTTACATAAACAATGCAGTCTGCTGAATATTTTTTGCATGAAACAAATCCACTGAGCATTGGGCTCACAGGAGTGCCAAACTATGCGTGCTTAAACAGCTCCACATCTCAAAAGCTCCAACTGTTCCTGTTCCAGATCAGAAATGAACTTTCCATCATTATTCCAGGAAAAAAAAAGTAGAGATGGGCAGAAAACAGTCCTAATAATCACTACTGAATTTCTACTTAAAGTCATGGCAGGAATTGGCCTTGATCGGGTTTTCTTTTCTTGAAACTCTCGGTATTACTATTCCTGGAAAAGTAGGAACACCAGATCCCTGAGACAAGATCACAAGAAACTTTCTTACACAATCTCAGATGTTTTGTTGAATACTGAGAAAATCAGAACTCGCTGTGACATAGCTGTAATACCTTCTGTTTAGCCGTGTACTTGCACAGGCTCAGCCTGCTTCACAGCATGCTTTAATAGCCACGAAGGACAGGTTTGACAATTTGTAGAAACTGAATTTCAGAAAACTGAGACAGTACGAAATGTCCTGCTGGGCAAGTGCCAAGTCGAGTGTTAGCAAACACACTAAGTATTCTCTCAAACAAGAACCTTTCAGTACACGGGTGAGGGAATGAGGGTGAGGGAATGATTTTAAGTTTTTTAACATAATTACAGAGGCAAAGCAATGTCATGATTTTTAATTATATTAAGAGCTCCATCTGAAGTGGGTGTGTCCTAAACCAGGAGAGATTTTTTTTTTTTGAAAGTTGAACTCTAGGCACCTAGAAATTCTAGAAAGCTCTGCAGTAAAAAAGTCAACCTATTGTGTTCCATAGTTCTACATCACTCAAGATCCTAACTGGTCTTACACACAAAGATAGCTAGTATTTTATTTACTTGTAGCCTAAACTAAACCACCACTATCCTGACCATGCATTAACAAAGGACAGCCATATGTTAATGCTGAATGAATGATGCCTTTGTTTGCCCTGTGAGTTTCCTTCTCATAACAGAAATTTTGGTTAAATTAAGTGGAGTCCTTTTTTTTTTAAGGAAACACATTTGTTTTCAAAGTCTTCTTACATTATTTATAAGAATTGAATGCTATAAAGGCTCTTTATCCATATGGACTGTTATACAGATCACACAGAAATAAGGAAGGAAGGAAGAGAACGGGGATGGTACAGATGAACAGAGAACGCCAAACAGTGTGACCAGGTACAACACCTGTACCATGAAGATCAGACACACTATGCAAACAAGCCACATCCAGCACCTGTTACTGAACACTGTGGACTGTTTAAACTTTCATCACCCTGCTCAGGTTGCTGAGGATCTATCACTGCCCTGAGAGTCAGTAAGGCGTCTGCTCCTTCTACTGTACAGGGATAGATTTCCATCTGCCCCAGTCTGACCACACACCACATCACTGCCTCCGCAACAAAACACAGACGGAGGATGACCTGGTTTCTGTTTGCAGTTATTGTGATCACACTGTTCAGCACTTGCTAATGCTAGCGAATATTACTGTAAAATCTGTTGCTCAAACCCACAAATCACCAGTGAAGTCTAAACCCATGACTGCTATAACACTACAGGTTTTTAGTTAAGCAAACTGCACCCATGTTATAGCCATTTATAGTTACATTTAATATCATGGGATGTCCACAGAACAAGTTAGATCCTGTTAGTAGACATGGGTGATATGACAATCATTGTAGATCTTGTGACTGTATCCAAAAACATTGTGTAAAACTGAGTGCTTCCAAATGAATGGCAACAGTCTGGGGAAGAACTACAATGTGTGCGTGTGCGTGTGTGTGTGTGTGTGTGTGTGTGTGTGTGTGTGTGTGTGTGTGTGTGTGCGCGCATGTGTGCGTGTGTGACTGCGCCCATGTGCGAGTGTGTGTGAGAGAGAAAAGATAATATATATATATATCAAAAGTACATTGTGATGTAACACAATATCAATATAATCTTGTCAGATCATCCAGC
Organism: Bagroides melapterus; assembly: GCA_028566695.1. Lineage (NCBI taxonomy): Eukaryota > Metazoa > Chordata > Actinopteri > Siluriformes > Bagridae > Bagroides > Bagroides melapterus. The sequence continues at coordinate 13,277,412 of JAOTRN010000016.1, forward strand.
ACTATATTTTATTACACCAATCTAAAATATTCATTTAACAAAAAAAATTAGCCAACTATGATTTACTGGTTAATTGTGAAACTTGATTGTGAAACTAGTCTAACAGTAAAGCAGTTGGTGTATTGCATTAGTGTGATTGCGTGCCGCTGTCCCTCACCCCATTCTGTGTACAGTCTGACTCTGAGCTGCCTGGGCTCATGGTGTCCTGGCTGTCTGATGTGGAGTCGCTACTGCTGGAGCTGTCGTTGTTGCACACTCTGTGTCTAAGGATGAATGCTGGGCATTCGCCCTCCTCCCTCAGCTCCACTCCGTCCAGCTTGCCTCCTGGAGTTTCTCCTTTCTCGTGTACTACTGCTCAACACCGCGATGATTTTGTCCAGACTGTAGTCTCTCGCTATCGATGCGCCACGGGGGGACCAGAAAACCTGAGAATGCAATATCGGGAGAAAAAAAAAAAGTGTGTTATTTTTAATGAGTTATTAATGCCCCAGCAGTTACACACCTCATTATAGTGTTCCAAAGGAAACAGAGCCCATTACATATAGTACACTGCAGTAGCTAAGAAGTTGAAGTAATTTTTACATGGCATTTGGCAGACGCCCTAGTCCAGAGCGACTACAACTGTACAACTTGTACAACTGAGCAATTGAGGGTTAAGGGCCTTGCTTAGGGTCCCAGCAGTGGCAGTTTGGTGGAACTGGGATTCGAAACTCATGACCTTCCACTTGGTAGTCCAACATCTTAATCACTAGTCTTCCTTGTCCCAAAGAGAACACCATGAAACACCCGCTTTACAGTATTTGCGAAGAGACCATACTCAAAGGAAAAATAATACTTCTCACTTTCAATAATGTATTTTAAGCAGGCAACAAGAAGGAAAGCACACAACACAATTAAGATTGCTAAACTTACCTGAAGATTGACAGACAAAAGGGTTTGCTTAGTGTTTTAATACGAATGGTGACTAAAGCAGAAAAAAAACTGCATGTACTGCAGAGATGGAAGCTTGCCTGTATCTGCAACAACAGTACATCAACAACCACATGTTTTTTCCTTTAATCTAGAAATTAGGGAGCAGAACTTAGAAGTTTTTCAGCATAATACTGAGAGGACGTCACCGAGTCTATCACTTCAAGCTCTCTGAGTCCCAGACGTATGGGCGCTGCAGGAAGCAAGCACTCTTCCTCTGAATGTGAGGCGCCAAATCAACAACCTAGACAATAACAGACTTTGCTACCGAGGATACATCTGAGAGAAAAATTTCAGTGACAAAAGACAAGCAAATGCTACTGGGAATAGTAGGAAGGCATATCTAAGTCCAAACAGATGGTGTCGTTGACAGAACCTAGAGGGACTATTCCCAAAACGCTAACATGAAAAATGCTGTAGATCCTGAAACAAGAATAGAAGAAGCCATGTGCAATCTAGGAAATGTACAGACTTCTGCAGCTTTTGCAGTCAAGCTGAACTTGAGGTAGTTTTTAAGAAAACTGAAAACTAAAGCTTTGGGAGATTTTCCAAACACAAAACAAACAAGGTAAAAACCATATCTTTTTTTTTCTTCCTAATATTACTGTGCGCTATTGCATCAGCAGTTTAACCGAATGGCCTGCTAAAGTACATAGTGAACTGTTTAAAGGGATAACATGAAGGTTACACCATGTCTCAGTGTGATAAGAATCATGCTGGAAGGCACATGTCTGCCAAGTTTTAATACGCCCCTGGCCAACCTCATGCCATGCCAATCGCTTGATGCAGTGCCTTTCACATGGCCATTTGAGGTAAAACATCTCAAACACTCTGACTAAAGTTCAAGGACTGAGCAGCAATTCACTCCTAAATCCCAGCTTAGCGTTTTCTCCATATTAAAAACCCGTCCACTTTACACTGCCATAAAAACTCTTTCTAAAGGAGGAAGTGGGTGTTGAATCAGTGCTCATTTCTCTGTGATTGCAATACTTTGTATAGCCACAGCTGCAGCAGTGTCTTGGCTATTTCCATCTTCCTTGCTCAAAATTTACTCTCACTCTAACTCAAAAGAATGACCGCAGCTGCATGCTAAAAAAAAGTTTGGCCTTTGTACAAGCTCTTCTGGTGTGTCATGGCTCTTGTCCTAGCAAGACATAAAAAAGTGAGACAAGAACACTGCTTCTGTGTGGCCTTCTGAACTAAACACCCATGCAGAAGGTGCTGAAGAAGGCCAAGCATTCTTACCAATGTACCTAACCAGCTAGATCTGGAGTCACAGACCAGGATAACCAGTTTAATTGCAAAGCGGAATTAACTCCTCAGCTCAAGAAAATAACTGAAAGGGGAAATCCAGGGGAAACCTGTGCTGTGGTTATGTTTGCTCACACTGAGATGCAATCATGTGTGTAAATGAAAAAGACTAAGAAGAACTATTACATCAAAAAAAAAAAAAAAAAAAAACTTTAGGGCCCAAAGCATTTTATGCAAGATGTCTTACATGGTTAAATGGTAAACAGAGCTCGATGTGTTGAACATCACTAGATGGACAGAAACATTTCGACAGTTCTCAGTGACCATCTGGAGATAGGTAAATTCCAAACAATCCCAAACTCCACACACCAAAATGGCCTGATTCCACTCTCCAGCTCTGACAAGGATAATTAGAAAATAAAGAGTGTGGAGTGGAATATGTGTGTGGGTGTGTTTATGCTGTTGATCAAGTGATCATCAAGTGGTAAGAAGTAGCCTCTCAGCTCAAGACAAAGAACGCACCTGACCCTTGTTGCAATTCGAAGTACTTGTAATGGCTGATGGAATTGAAACACACAGATAATATTGTAAATATCGCTCTAAATAGATAAAGTTCTAAAAAGGACCTGATGTGCTAAAAATCTGACCATTGATTAATATAGAGGTCAATACAGGTGCTCCATCAAACACCAGAAGAACTATTAAAATAACTTCTGGTAAATTGGTCGTAAAGTAAAAAAAATTTATGGCAGTATATAATATTTATTACAAAAATACATAAGGCTTGTACAAAATACTATTAAAATAATTACTGAAGAAGTGAGGTAGCTTTAATAAAAACTGACAATAAATATAGATGCCTTTGTGATTAAAGTACAGTCTTCTTAAATGCTTTGTTACGAAATGAATCAGTACTTCAGTTCAAAAAAGTGATGTGAGCTTGTAATTCACTAGACACATTTTAAATGAGCTGTAAATATGCACAACAAACATTTCTATAAAGTGATCTTTAGGCATGACGCAAGCATCATGGGAGTTTGCTATGACTTGATAAAGATTTCTCAGACATCCAAACAAGGATTAAAGTGCAACGAATGAGATCATTGAGTTGAGAAAACCCCAAATGACCAGTGAAATCCTTTGTGTGACTATACGTCACTGGTACAAGCGAACGATGTCCCGCTGGCTCATGCAACTACTCTGCCAAAACATCTGACTTTGATGGAAACAGAGAAGGGGTGCGGGGGCAGGGGGGTGTCCAGAGAATAAAACCAGCAAGCCGAGAGGGATGAGCGAGCCTAAACAAAGGAAGATCTTGAAGCTTTATTTGCCATATGACTTGCAGACACACTGAGTGATCCACTCTAAAGGGCTTTTTGTCTTTCGTCTCTCGGTCATAAGACCATGCTGTAATAAATGACAGTACTCCACTGACAGACTGACAGGGTGCGCAAGAAAAGCAGGTTCTCTGCATGCATGGGAGTGAAATATGAAACTGAACGCGGGTGCAAATTACAGCAGTTAGAGACGGGTTGCGAAAGAGCTGTTTGCAGAAGAGTCAGGAGCCACACTGGCTGGAGTCTTCATGGCCTACTCTACGCCCTCTCTGTATTCAAAAGTCAAGCAAAGTCAAGGCTCCTAAAAATGTGTTGTAATCTTGGGGAAATTTTGTTCAGTCAAGATTCAGATGTCATGGATAGTCACGTTACATCTTACAGCTCGTTTCTCTAAGCAGCACCACAGACTGCAAGGCTAGTTAGATTCCTCTTAGCCTTAAACCAGCGTTGCCCAAATCTTCTCCAAACAGAACCAGTGTGGGTGCAAGTTTTCATTCGAACTGTGCAAGAAGCCACACCTCATAATATTTTTGAAAGCCAAGGTCAACTGTTAAAAGTGTGAAATCAGATGTGGCTCCTGCTTGATTGGATGGAAAACCTTCCCATACTGGCAGTTTCTGACTTAGACCAACAACGTTGTGTACTTCAGTGTCAGAGATTTTACAGAAAGGTCATTCTCAAAAATATCTAAGAAAGAACAAATAAAGGATTTTACTGTGCAAAGGTTTAGCTGTATGGATTTTATAGAATGTGTATTACTATTATACTATTATAGAATGTGTATAAACTATTAAATTTTATGGTTTTAATCCTGTATACCGTTTCAGAGATCATGTGATGGGTGTTAGTCGTTTCATCAGAATCTATCAAAAAAAGGGGCATTGTGGAACATTTGTGAAGTGAAGTTTCTTTCATTTTGTAATAATCGAAACTAGCTGAAACATTGAAGTCTGCTTTCATCATCTTTTTTCGGTTTCTGTGCTGTCTTTATGACATATGAAAACACTGCACATCTGTATTGCAGTTGTAATTTCCCTATGGGTTTTTTCTATCATAAGTCAAACACAACAACATTATTTAAAAAATTCATGAGATAAACTATTTACTGTTTGTGGTCAGCAATATGCAGATAAATTAACCATTACCAAGATTAAACAATTAATTTTTTTGTGATAATGTTTATATTTACACAAAAATGAATGTTTAACATTTAATTCTAAATCTTTTAAATATATTTATATATCTTCTAAATATATTTAAAAATATTAATTCATTCATGTTTAAAAATTACTACATGAATTTTAAAGTATTTGTTTAAATTTTATTTATTATTATTATTTTTTTTTTATAAATAAAATTTTCTGTCCACCTGTCAGTGTCATTCTATCTTGGGAAATGTTTTTAAACCGTTACTTCAACACAGCACTGCTGTGTTAGTGGGAAAATTGCTGTTATTAAACCGAATTATTTTGTTATTGTTTAATACAGAGGGACGCACGGGTCTAAGCATTTGTGCTCACTAAGAGATTGTGACATTTAATTGGTGAGCATTTCAGAAACAGCATGTTAACCTTAGGGGAGAATTGAAAAACGGAGGTAAAATTAAAATAATAGTAATAAAAAAAAAATTTTAAAAAAATTCCACACTGGTTTACTCAGTCACAAGCAGCACAACCACAATAAGGTTAATATGTCCTTCCCTCCCCCTGTGAGCACCAACGTCATACGAGGTGGTCAAATGCTCCATTTGCTCTAACACATGTCCAACACACGCACGCACGCACGCACA
>JAOTRN010000016.1:13282857-13295624 GCA_028566695.1 Bagroides melapterus
CACACAAACTCCAAACGTGGCCAAGGTCAAAGAGATTGAGCCTCTACCTCCAATGTGAACTCCCAATCACAGAGGAGTGACATGTAGTGACATGGACCACCATCAGCCCTATGGCACACAACAACAAACACACAGAATGAAACACAGTGGAGTCCATCTCCTTGGCAACACTATGATATCTTATGGAATTATGTGACGTGAGACGCTGCGCTGTCAAGCAGCCGTGCAGATAGCGGAGAAACTGCATCGCTCACGCTGTTTTCCAGATTTCAGGCACTGCTGCTGCAATGAGAATGCTGGGATACAGATTTCATGACCTGACCGTCTGTCTGTCTGTCTGTCTGTTTACTGATGCTTTACACTGCATAAATTATACATAAAAATAAAAAAAAATCTATACATTTTTTTCTTAATTTAACCACATTAAGCCAGGCAATATGGCAAAAAAAATCATTCTATAAAAAAATACTATAAATATCATAACTGAAGGTATTTCTGTAAATCATATTTAGCTGTTTTTTTGTAATTCATATTTAAACGTTTGTACATAATACTTAGCTTTTCATCCAGAATACATTACTAGTGTTGCATTAATATGTAAAATAATAATTTAACATGTAACAGAGTACACATGATACTCATGACACGAATATTATATATAGATGATGTTAACTGAAAATAATCAACGACTGTGTCGTTGTTGTTGTCGAACACAATCGTTATTGATTTACTATTGACATGTTTTACTATAACAGCACACCCTTAAATGATTTATAATACAGCAATCTAAAAAAAAGATAGGTAAATATCTCTTCTGGTGATTACTAATATATTTTTTTAATCAGTCTATGTGGTACAACAACTGTGTAAGGTGCTACTTATTAATCAGTACCTTCCTGTCCAATCAGAATGAAGAATATAGCATACCATTCTGTTTATATTGTCATTATAGCTTATAGTCTTTATAACAGACTTTATAAAGAGTTTTTGAATATAATCTGATATTCACACACAGGAACACTAAAATCACAGTAATTGTGAACTAGTGTAGTGGCTTCCATGTATATTTTTCACCTAGACAGCACTTTGTCTGAGTAAGGACAAGCTGAACACAGGTCACGCATGACCCTGACTGAGAAAGCTAATCCTTGTTGAGAAAACAGATGAGCGACATAAGTTGTACAAACGTGTAGAGAAAACGTCTCAGGTGTAAGATGCTTAGGGACTTGTATAAATCCTTCTCACAGGTTAGGTTACATGTAGGCATCATGCAGACTATTTTCTTTTGGAATAAAAATGTACGATATTCTCTAAACGGTTATTCATGTTTCATGGAATCCTGTAGAAAAAATAGCTTTCAATAATAATAGTAATAATATTATAATGATAGTGCTGTAGTGTAACACAAGCCTGCTGTGTGTATAGAGACAACACAGCTCTGACATGTGACTTGGCTGGACCTATAATTACAGCTTATTTCAAGAAGATAAGCTTGTTCTGAATCCAGTCCCACACACTGATAACCAAACTGATATCTAATCAAAAATTCCCTTTTTTTTTTTTTAAGATAACGTGAATGCCAACTGAACTCAGATCTAATCTTTGATCAATCACAATCGTTAATTCTATGAGGTGGCAAACAACTCAAGGTTTCGATCATTTCTAACTTTATATAAATAATCCAGGACCTAGAATGGTCTGTTATTTGCCACCTTGGACATTAATAAACTACTCCACCCACTATTTAGATACATTACATTAACGTTCACAAGTCTGACTGTTATAATGCAACTTCCTTCATCAAACTGGAAGTATTTGCCCTGGTACACTAATGTACAGTTAATTTTTCCTAATATATATAATATTTTTTATTGAAATAGATTTTTACATATATTACTAAAATACCTGGCAATAAATCTAATTCTGACTCTGATTCTTGCTTTGCTGATGACTTAAAGAACCTGTGAAAAGAGACGAGCTGGTGATGGTTTAATATTGAGATCACGTCTGTTTACTTTCTGATTCGATACCAAGCAGTTTCTAAGCAGGATGAATAGTGAGATGATGTGAGATGATCTTCCTAGAGCAGTACTACTTTTAAATGTTGACACAGCTGTTTATAACAGTTTAAGATTTCATTTTTAATAAAGCTGGTGGTAAACTTTTTTCCCCCTGAAAGAGACCGTAAGCCACAACATTTTGGTTTGTTCGCGTTGTTTACCTTCCAATTCGTAAATCCAGAGATTATGTTTTTGTTTTTGACTCCAGTTGTTCCGCAGATTACAATCGGTGGTAGATGGATGGGGAAGTATGTCTGTGTTTATCTTCCAACTCCTATGCTAATACACAGTGGCATGATGGTGAAAAGGACTAAAATAACATAAACCTTGACGCTCTTATTTAAATGTGGGGTATCTAAATGGGACTTTTAACTTTCCTAAACAGGTGCACACAAAAACCTGCCTTCATAGATAAACCAATATTTGTAATTTTCATTTGAATTTGTAATGTTCAAATTATAAAAGAGGTCATTGTCAGGTTCTCTCATGATCCTGGCTGTAAATAAAACAGCCTCTACTTTAGGGACACCGGCTTTAAAAGAATACTGTTTTACAGCAATGTGATGCAGCATTAGCAGCAATGAAAAGATGGGTTTGGCTGGCTTCACATGACAGACATGACAGTATTGCCAAACAAGGCCAGGAGGAAATTAGGATTAGACATGTCTTAGAGATAAAGACAAATCATAAATAAGTAGGCTGGGCATTGGTCATACTGAGTCAGAACTGATACGATGCTTTACCACAAGTGTTATCAGAAAGGATAGTGATAAATTACTTTATTCCTTTTACAGTACAGAAATGAAGTTTCAACCACAAGTATTAAAGCCGAGGGAGTTTTTGCAGAACTTCCACAGAAACTTCCAGTAAAATGCTAACAGAGAAACCCATCAGATGATATCAATATTGTATTCAAAGCACAGGTGAATTTCTGTGCTATTAAAATGTACAGATCATTATCAGTACATACTGAGAGCGTAATGATTACTGAAGTGATAGGAAAGGTAGGATTTCAATTATTACGATTATTAAAGTATCAACAACATGTCAAGACTTTCACCTGTTTATAGTTGGGACAAGTCCAAGATTATAGCAGCAATTAAGGACAGTTTTACAGAAGGACAGCCATTTTCTTTCTCTTAAAGTTAATAAATAAAATAAAATAACCCCACCTAGAAGCTCAGACTCCTTCCAGAAACGTTAAAAAAATCTCCTTTTTTTTTTTTAAACAGAAAACGCCACCGTATCAATAATTATAATATTATTATCATAATATTCTATGTATAAGATGTTAGTACATTAGTAATTATTAACAGAATTAACGCTGCTAAGCATTTAATCACCATCAATAATATTTTCTGACCAATCAGATTCAAGAATTGGGTTATCATCAATAATAAGATTTATATTATACTATACCAGAGTTTTTTTTTTTATTTTATTGGCATCTCAAATGCTGTAAATATGCTCCGAGGCACTTATCTTTAAATTGTAGAAATTGCTAATGAGAAAGTTAGCGTTATAATATAGTTATTTACACCAATGTTTTTCATTTGATCACAAAACCAGCTGGTGTGGAGATGACAGCATGGAAGAAAGAAATAAGAGTAGACTGGAAACAAAGAGAGGATGTGATATACGTACTGGTTAAATATGAATGAAGTCAGCTTTCTTTACTCTTTACATTTTGCTCGAAACTCTCTAAATCCTTGCGTTGGCATTTCAATGCTAACCTGAGGCGATGTAATGCGCGAGGGTTTGTTTACAGTACAGTTAGCTTAGCTACAGTTAGCTTGTCCGCTGACAGGCTTGAGCACGGGCAACCATATGTTTAGTACATGTCTGTTCTTTTTCTTAAAAAAAAAAAAAACTAAAACCAGCACATGTTTTCAATGTTATCCATCAGGTCCATATTAAAGGAAAATAAAGTAGCCGTGAGTACCATGCTAGGTCTGACATGTAAGGTCTAAATGTAGAGTAGCATTTAAAACCTTGAGGTGGATTTAGTGTCCTGGCTACTAGTTTTCAGGTTTGTAGTTGTATCCTTCGCGTTCATTTTGTTAAAAAAAATACCTCAGTATTAGACAGGCTAGTTAGGCTAGCGTTGGCAGGTTCAAAAGAGAAAGGCCAGTGCACGAGCTCGTGCTCAACTGAAAAAAGTAACGTTAGTAACGTTAGAAGGCTGGATAAAGCTGGATTTTTCTACTCAGAATCCTTTCTTGTCAGTACATTAAATATACACAATATCTTAAGAAAATGAACTTTACCTCCAAAGCTGAGAGTCCGAAGCTGTCCTTTAATTGTTTTTGTCACAGAGTTGCCGCGACTCCAAATTTCGCCCTCACTCCGAAGCTCTCACACCGACAGCGGCTCTGTGGACTGACTTGTCTTTGACTGTCTGCATTTCTTGATGTCCGAGGGCGACCGCGTGACGCCGGTCGCGTGAGAGCCTCACGTCCAATCACAACTCTCCAGTGATAACATGTCTACCAATGAGCGAGCGCGACAGCCGAAAGGTTACATGGGTAATGTAGTTGTAAATGTTGTTTATGTGCTCGACGTCAACTAGGCTATCTTCAAACAATAGTCAACTATATGTTACGGCTTAAATGCCTTTTTTGTCAGTATACTGCTCCTAGTAGCTTATTAAATGTTAATATTCTTTTAACTGACGTTACTTCAGTAAGAGTGAACGCTTCTGTTTTCCCAATAACGTTACCTTTTTAACTGAAAACATGAATAATGTGTGCCATTAATTTTGTTAATTTTGATTATTGTACTTTAAATTTGCATCAATCTTTTTTCTTTTTTTAACATTGCTTACTTGTAAAATAAGCTTTAAAATATGACAAAGATAAATAATTTTGTTCTCATTGAACCTCTATCTCCTCCCGTGTACACAAAGCCACGCCCCCAAAACTTACGGTTGTTTTAATTGGAGCTAGCATGCTAACGTGTGTTACCATTAGCTAGGACTATTATGACGTCACTTTAAAACGCACTTGAACATTAAACTGTTTGAAAGCTGTTACAACTTAATAATGAACATGCAAAATTGTCATAATTAAAATTACTGCCAAAATGAAGAAAAAAAATATTGACTGATGTCCCTTCAATTGGCTGAGAAACACAATTGAAATGGGCTTGTTTGTGTCTAAATGTATGTACGCCCTTGCAGTCACTTTCATGACACTTTATTCTATAGGTCACTATGGATCCTAAAAAAAAAACATTATCGAATGTTCTTATCTAATGCACCTTTACGAAGAACTGATGCTCCTAAGTACAACACATGCACTTTTTAGGTAAACATTACCTAATCGACATCCAGAAACCACGTGTTATTGATGGAATCACACATACATAGCAACAAGCAAAAGTGCAGCTATGAGGTTTGTTTTCAACCACCTTACGTATGCCTGCGCTTGCTTCCTGTGGCTACCTACATTAGATTACAAAAACTGATACTTGCTTCCAAAACCAAAAACAACCCAGATACAAACATGCGTATTCTGTAACACACCATCTCCTTCCCTCTAACACAAAAAAAGTAGTAAGCTAGACAAGTCTCTTCTCTGTTCTGGCACCCAAACAATGAAATAAACCTTTATCAGCTATCCAAACAAAGCAAAACATGAAGACCTACTTGTTCATCTAGCACTTGAATTAGTCAAGCTATTTAAAAAATGTCATGCTGTACTAACTAATTTCATGGTATATTTAGTCACTGTCCTTAGTGACCTAGCATGATGGAAAATATTTTAACAGAGATTACTTTTGTAAGTGTCTTTGGGTAAAAAGGACATCCATTAAATGTTGTGAATGTGTATGTAAATGATTTCTAACCAATGCACCTGCCCTGCACTGACCAGTAACGTCCATAGTGATGATATGAACCAACACCTTAATGATCACATATGCAAATGTATTGCTCTCTGTGGTGGATTACTTCCCATTAGTGTTTTACTGCTCTTCAACTGCAGGAATGAATTAATATATGTAATTTTATCCAATTACATTTACATTTAATGTTGTGGAATGTCTAGCCCATTCCTGTTACCTACACTTACTGACAAATATGTATGGCTCTGAACAGACATATTTGTCATGAAAAAAATTATCATTTTGTGGTTTTTTTTATTTTACAGCTCACATATTATCCTGTGAGGATCCTGGGAGGATCTAGAGACGTACCAGCTTCAGTTGTGTTCCACTTCATGAAGATTACAGACATTCAAAAAGAAGATTCCGACTCCATGTGGTGTTTGACAACAACAACATCGTAATTAGTACACAATGATCAGACTTTATCTGACTGTATAAAGAACATTATTCATAATAAGACTCTCTGGTATTTATAATAATTTATAATCACACCCTCCAGTGTCACCTAAATGAGGATGAGGTTCACTTTTGAGTGTGGTTCCTCTCAAGGTTCCTTCCTCTTCCATCTAAGGGAGTTTTTCCACATCACAGTCACCACAGTCACCTCAGACTTGAACATTAGTGATAAATACAAACACATTTAAATAAGTCTAATATTAATCTTGAACTTTTTGCACTATGAAACTTTCACATTGAGCAGTTATTCAAAGCGCTATACAAATAAAATGTAATTTTTTTTAAATTTATTGGTGCGTTGTTAGTGTCGTGACCAAAGGGTCAAAGTTTATGAGATTACATCTGTAATCTTATCAGTTATACCAATTTAAATTGTGTCTATGTAATGTTTAATGGGCAGCTATGAACCCCGTCTTATCATGTTAATCAGATCCTCGAGAAAACTTTCTGGATTGTTTCCAGTCCTTCCTGTGAGAGTATGCAGAGCTGTGGTTTGGTTTTTGTGTCTATTAACCGGAGAAAAAGATCTCTACAGGTTCTGACTAGTGTGAAACCCATTAAGAGTGTTTATAACAAAGAACTGGGTGTGAGAAAGATCTGCAGCCACCTTATAAATCATGTATGTGAATTTTGGAGATCAACCAGGGCGAGGTTTTGTTGGGGTTTTTTTTATTGTGGTAACGACAGATCGGTCTGAACTCTCACACCAGGTTTCAGCCTAATATGTTCTGACACACCCTACATTCTCTAAGCCCAGTGTTCTTCATTAGTGTTTCTTCATGTTCTAACAAAACATTCCTGTTTTGTTAGTAACTGAATCCATTTCATTGAGTGAAATCACAGAAAAGCTCATTTTAAATTAGTACATTGGTGATTGAAGTGAGTAACATTAAGAATAAATTTACACACCGATCTCTAACCTGAGGTGAGACTTGAACCCATGAAGCTTTGGTTTAAATTTTTAACATAAATACAAACACATTTAAATATAAGTGTAATGTTAATCTTGAACTTAACTTTTTTTTTTACAATATTAAACTTTTTTTGTTCTATATTTTGTATGCTCTTTAAAGCTGCTTTGAGACAATGTCCATTGTTAAAAGCTCTATACAAATATGAATGAATTAGTTTATGTAGGTGTTCACAGTGCAAAGTGAATTTATAAAGTGAAAAAATTCTTTATGTAAACAGACTATCAGAAACACAATGAACGTGAAATACTTATAAAGGGTGAAGCTTACAGCTGCTATAAACAATTTCTAATTTGTTTTCTCACTTGATATAAACCGATATGATATCAAATAAAGCGTAAAGAATAAAGCGTTTAAAGACAGTGGTGAGATGAAGCAGACTTGGTTCTGTTCCCACTGCTGATTATTTTCCGTAACCCTTGCTAATACCTCACAACAATTTCTGATTTATTTTATGGCAGCAACAACATGTTTTGCTCATTAAAGAATGATGCAAACTTTTTGGTTATACCCAGAAGTGGAAAAAACACAGAGAAATTATTAGGTCAAAATATAACCAATTATTAATACTGATACATATACTGCTTTTATATTAAATGTAGGTAAGTATTAGAAAAGTTTTAATAAAAGATTCAGTGTTTGTTCTTTAAGCTTTCTTTCTTTCTTTGTTTCATATGTTCCACCTCTAAAAACAATTTGCAAGAAAAATGTTTTATTAATTCCGTTTTAAAATGTTTTTACATCGTGGGGTTTCAGTTAATGCCACATTTTCATGTGAAAAGTAAGTTTCAATATTTATAGCAGTTTTAAAGTGACAATGCTGGTTTGTAATGTTATACTGGATTGTGCTGATGAGACTTACAGCATTAACATTAGTGTGTGTGTGTGTGTGTGTGTGTGTGTGTGTGTGTGTGTGTGTGTGAAAGTAAGTTTTCATTTCCATCAAAAAAGGATAAATTCACCAAAACAAAATTTAGCCATAGTAACAAAGTAACACAACAATGACACGAGTAACTGACGTCTGTTTTAGATCTGTCTAAAGTTGTAGAATATTCGCTCAGTAATGCGATCTTGTGCTTTCCAGCATCTCTTTATTTTCTAGTTAAAAATTTAAAAAGAAAAAAAACAGTTTAATATGTTTATAGCATTTGGCAGACGTTATAAATATATAAAAAAAATCATAACCAGAGCAACTTACCTTTATCTCGTTTATACAGCTGAGTAATTGGGGATTAAAGGCCTTACTCAGGGGCCCAGGAGTGGAAACTTGGTGGCCCTGGAGTTCAAACTCACAACCTTCCATCCAGTAGTCCACCGCCTTAACCTTCACCTTCACCTTTAACACTAACACCTTAACCTTAACACTGGAGACTCCTTCCTTACAAAAAAATTAGAAAAATAAATAAACTCACCATATCAACAAATATATTTTTATTTAAGGAACTCGTTTTAAAATGTGTTTATTATGTAGATTAGACGAAGCATATCCACGAAGACTTATTAAAGAAACGATGAGGTTTGTTGTTAGAATGAATTATTGAAGCGTTAACATAAACCTGTGATTTGTCCTGCAAGCCGGACTGATCGACTGTAAGAGGTATACAGCAAAAAAAAAAAGAAAAAAAAAAAGAATAAAGTTTTAGGTTGATGGTATCTTAAGTCTGAACCAGTGTTAATGTATACACTGATAGAGACTTTTGTACGTCAATCTGGATAAAGGTGCCCGAGTCGTAAATGTACGATGAAAATACCGTCCAAGCTACTGTCAGAATCGAGACGTGGTGTAGAGCACAATAAAAGCAAAATACGGCACATAAGTGATAATCATCTCTATTAATATTTTTAATATTACTGGTTTGAATGATGGGGAGAAAATACATACAGACAACAAGCATATGGTCAATAACCAGCAAACGATCTGGATTAACATATAAAATCATGGATGTTGTAATCACGACGTGTAATTTGCATACATGGACTGTTATTTACAAATTTTGCGTTCACTCACTGACCGACAAAAAAGCCGTTTTTACTAAAAATCTTCCTCTGTGGCAAGTCATGTTGCCCCTGCTAAAATAAAAACTCGACAGTAGAAGCCTCTGTATCAAAAAATAATAATCAGAACAATACATACCATGTTTAACATAACAAGCAATTAATAAAATATAATCTGAACCACTGTTGTTTGGCTAAAATATTATTTGTGCAGTCCTCATCTTATTTAAAGCCCCATTTTCTTCTCATTTGCTCTTTAATTAAAATGTGAATAAGCGGCTCGCTGTTTTGAGCCACTCGGATATCATAGGAGGAGATGAAATTCCTCGGGATGAAGCTGAGAGGGAAGACCATCACGGGTAGAGAGAGCTCTGAACGTCACAAGAGTTCATAGTGAAGCGTGCTAAAAGCTTTTCTAGAGAGAGTCTGGCGGTGATTTTAAATCATCAGGGTAAGGTCAGACGTTTCGGTGACTATAAATGCTTGATCTAGCAACATCGGTTTCACAGGTCAACACACACGACATCATCCAAAGTCCAGCGTTCGAGGTCAGGGGGTTGACCCGAGGAGTTTAAGAGCCCTGTCGCAGGGGAGGTTTAGAGATCGTCCATGAGAGAGAGGTGGGCGGAGCAGCATGCTGGATTACTGGATTACTAGCGTGTTAAATCTGCTTCTGTAGAGAGTTTTGTACTCATGAGACGCTAGCAAAGGGAAAGCAAAACCTCCCCTGACGTACCTCCCTTACCTCGTCTTTTCCTCACGTATGAAAGCAAAGTGTTGGAAAAACAATCACCGTCCACCACATTTAATTAATACCTATATTTAAACATTTCTTTGGATTTTTTTTTATTTATCGTTTGAGTACATTTCACTCCTTCTGTGCTCCAGAAGGCCCTGCTAATTGCTCAGCGTGTCTCTAACGAGCGTCTCGGGTTACTTGCAGACGAACTGGTCGACGAGCGACGTGCATCGCTTGCACTTCACGTAGCAGCACCAGTGGAACTTGCAGTGGCAGCGCTCGTGCTTGTAGGTTTTGAACTGGTCGTATCCGCGGCCGCAGCACATCAGCTCGCAGCCGTCCATGCCCTCCGAGGTCTTGTTGCAGAGACGGCCGTGCGTTCCCAGCGAGCCCGTGCTCTCGTTGCGCAGACAGTAATCCGGGCTTGGGTCGATGTACACCAGGTCCTCGGTGGTGGGAGCGTTAAAGCGCTGGTTCACCTGCTCCAGCTTGCCGCGCCGGTTGATGCGCATGGCTGTGGCGCTGTCGTACTTCTCCTTCAGGAACTCACCTACACGCCGGAAGTCAGCCAGCTGTAACCAGCACGTCTTCAGACTACAGGAACCGGAGACGCCATGGCACTTACATGCCACGTTGGCCAGATTGTACACAGCCTAGGTACAAAGAAATAAACATATGTCATATATAAATTAATATATTGTGAGAGTACATTTAAGAGTACACCATAAACAACAACAACAACAACAATAATAATACAAAAGACATTTCTGTGTGTAACTACAGAACGTAATCGTATAAAACTACAAAACTTGTTACACATGAACAAATAAGTCTCATGAGTTTTTGTGCAAATACTCTGCCCCCTAGAGGTCAATATAGCACATTACATTACATTGTGAATGCCGATATACGATAGTCATCCTAGTAATAGTTTTACTACTGGATGTTCAAATTTCCTCCGGGATGAATAAAAGATCTAGATCTATCTATCTATCTATCTATCTATCTATCTATCTATCTATCTTTCTATCTATCCAAAACATCCGGTTTTGTTCAAATCTACAAGGAAATTACACATCACGGCTCAGAAAGTGTGATCTGGGAATCTGGCAATAATGAAAAAAAATATATATAAACGAAAAAACAAACAAACAAACAAACAAACAAAAAAACAAACAAACAACAAACCAAAAAATAAAACAGAGTGTAAATTCACCTGTATAAATTATGAATATATTAATATACAATTTTACAAATTAATTGATTACTTGCATAGATTCATGGATTGTTTTCAGCTGAAAGACTGTAAGACAGAAAGATTTCCGTTAGGCTAATAGACTGTGTGACACTAGACACTGAGTTAATGTATTCAATGATTTAAAAGCACTTTGTACGTCTCTCTTGATAACGTCGTCAGCCAAATGCTGTAAATGTAAATGTGTAGTTCTACTATTTTGTATGCGTACGGCGCCCTCTACAGGACAAAAATGTTTATTACATGGATTCGGTTTGAGTAGTAGTGCTTTACAGCCTCCAGGGCTTTTAGGGTTTACACTCTGTTAACAAACAGCTCGACAGGCCTGGCAGTCGGAGAACAATGAGATGAATGGTCATTTTGTTCTCAAACACACTGAGGTCCAAGTGGACTTCCTGCTGATCCCAAATCACAGAAAGTGCAGCTGAATCAATAGGGAAGCATTTAAAGTAGTGCTATTGGGAACTAATTGCTAGCTTTGTGTGTTTTTATTTATCACTGTAATCAATCTTATTTAAGAAAGATTCAAAGAAAGTAAATAAGAAAGAAAGAAAGAATGAAAGATGCTGTGTGGAAAAAAAAACAGTGGTGTGATGGTGACTGGGAAGAAAAAGTATTAATCACAGTTTGATTAACTCACATCGATCATTTACACACTTTAAAACTATTCATCCATTAACACACACACACACACACACACACACACACACACACACACACACACACACATTCGCATTGTGTGATGTTACTGTTACAAACCCCATTTAAAAAAATATTTTATTTTAAATATTTTGATTATTATATATCAGGATTATTAAATAAAAGAAAATAATGTAATTTTGATCTAGTTTTAGTAAAATTTTATGGTCTAAGGCACAAAAATTGTTCTCTCCAACAAACAGAAAATCGCATGTAAATTTGACCAAATTTTACCCCCTGGTGCTTTAAAAGGAAAACTGACAAAGTGCTTGAATTTTAAAATGGTGAGGGATATTTCCCATTTTTTACTGTTGACTTTCGAAACTCTGAAACCCGAGACTGCTTCATAAAAACGCAAAATAGATCAAGCACATTATGGTCAGAGCTGCTGATCTAGAAAATGATTCACCCCTTTTTTTTTACTCATCTAGATTCTGGTGCTCGGGAGCGCTGTGGTATGAAGCTGAATAAGCTTTTGAACTGGCATTGTGTTTTTGTCACTATGCAGCATCCTGATCATGGGAAAATCAAACGCCTCTCTCTCTCTCTCTCTCTCTCTCGTGTGTTTTTCTCTGTGTCTCTGTCCTTCAATCAGTTTCAGTATCTCTCCTCACTAGGGCCCCTGGCCTGGCACCTCCCTTTAACACCTCATGCGAGACACTGCTTTAACAGGCGTCTTTGTAGAGGTGGTGTGTTCGCCGACCCCC
>JAOTRN010000016.1:13402184-13412658 GCA_028566695.1 Bagroides melapterus
CGCTCCCCGCCCCGCCGCCGCCCGCCCGGAGCCCCCGCCCCCCGGCGGGCCCGCCCCCCGCCCCCCCCCCCCCCCCCCCCCGCCGCCGGCCCCCCCCCCCCCCCCCCGGGGTTAGTGTTGTACTCCTGCTGCTTATGTCTGTGAATTGAATCCATGTTTAGCAGCGTAAAGAGGAACCCCAGGCTGAGTGTGTGAGGGTGTGTGGGGGTCTGACTGAGGTTTTGTGGTTCACACATGGTTCACAGCGATTGAGCTGAGGCTCAATAATGAATCTTAAATAGCTGAACATGGGAACACACAGGGAGGACAAGGATGCACTGGCCTGGTTTTAGAGGAAAAGAATGTGTGTGTGTGTGTGTGTGAGTTCACACACCGTAGGGAGGCAGGTCGCCTTGTGTTGTGCAGGTGTGCTGTTGACGGTTTTATCTCCCGGAATCAGTTTTGGAGATGTTTCCCAGAGCCAGGCCGACGTCTACAGCTCCTCATTGCTCTACGCAGCTCAAACATTTCATTAAATAAATCGATGTCTTAATCAGACTTCCCACGCATCACATTCCACAGACTCGAGAGACATAAAGACGACATACAGACAAACACAGAACGGGTGGAGGAAAAAAATAAATAGCGGGTCTGTAGCCGTAAAACCCGAACGTCTATCAACAAGTTCTTACTCACTCCATCCGTCCGTCCGTCTAGTTTTCTCTCCAGTTAAGTGCTAGAAATATCCCCATGAACACAGATGATATTTCTGTCTGTATGCAGACATGTGAAGCAGCTCTCATCATCATCATCATCATCATCATTATTATCTATTATACCAGATCACATCTCAAATCAAAACACAGCTCATTCAAACAGCCCTGATTTCTAGACAGACACAAGTTACAGGCTTTTCAGCTGTCAGGTAGGAATGGAAAGTGGATCTGAAGGTCATTAGGAGCCCGGTCCTGCTGTCACACCACGCATCCAGGGATCGGAGTGAGGAGGAGGGGGTGAGAAGGGTGTCAAGGGGTGGCTGGATGAGTGAGTGGAATGCTAAAATCCTAAACAGCAGGATTCCTTTATAATCCTGTTTCGAACTCTGTCAGAAATCCTCTTGTGTACAGGTTTAGCAAAAAAAATCTTGAGTGCGGTGATGGCTACAGGGTAAAAAAAAAAAAAAAGTCTGTGTGTTCACACACTCACGGTCTACATTACACCCTGCAGACACACGCTTACAAAGAGATAGAGAGAGGATGAAGAAGACTTGAGGAGCTTCTTCGACAAAACTTGTCAGTGCTAAGAGCGAAGATCTCCCACACACACACACACACACACACACACACGCACACACACTATCCTGAGTACATACATGGGACAAAACCTGTGGGAATAAAGCCACATCTCATCGATACACGACTACAACGCAAGGTCGCTAATCAAAAGTCCCTTACACAATCTCAGATCCAAAGTTTTACTATTTAAACATTATTATTGTGCTCGAACGGCTAAAATGTGTGGAAAGCTGAAATGCTGGAATTTTTTTTACTGCTCTTTATAGAGAGGCGGAGCTTTTACAGTTCAATTAAAAAAAACAACGAGAACACCACAGACGCAAGCCTATGAGCTCTATGACCACATACAGACTTCCATTTCTCATTAGTGTTGGATTTAAGACGCTACGCAGACAGTAAGGTAAGTACAGTGTGCATCACAAAGCGCATGGTTTGAGACACAGCCCTTATAGAGCAACACCGTGTCTTGACATTTACACGAGTAAACAGTAACCCGAAAGCAGACAAGAGCATTAAGATTATTATAGATTTATAATAACATTGTGACAGCAGCTTGGAAAGATGTGTAAAGTGTGTTGTCAAGTCTACTGATGAGCCCAATGAAATATTTATACAGCTAAACATAAAGGCATTAGGTTAATGTCAAATTCCTCATCTAGGGTTACTTAGGGTTAGAGTTTTATATATATATATATATATAGATATACTGATATGTATGAATATATGGCTAAATATCTTGTCTAATAATCTACAAGTAGCTGAATAATAATCTGCTTTTGCATTGTGGTATAAAACTCTAGTCCTAGAGGATTCAGCACACCTGATTCTTCTGCTCACATGAAAAGTGCGGAAACTTTTCAACTTAAATCAGGAGTGCTGTATTAGGATCATGGAAAAAATAAACAGGACAGTGGATAAAATAAACACTTAATAGTGTAATTGTGACTTACTTCATTAGAAGTTTGTTCATTAGAAATGTGATGCTGAGTGTTTCATAACGACTAACGTCACCCTAGATTTGAAGGTATGTAGTATTATATATCTGTAATAAATATTTATTGGTTTATTCATTGTATTTTTTTTTTATATCTGTTTTACAGTCTAGATGACAGACTTATTTATACCGAACTCAAACTAACTTACAGCACTGATGTTTTTTTTTCCACTCCAGAAGTCAGGCTGTCATTTAACTCGGGTGGCTTCGATTAGAAATTAGTTCAAGAGAGGAAAATGCAGACCATCTGACACTGGAAGTCTGTTTCAAAGAAAACAGACGGATTTGCTTAAACCTGTAACCTAAATAGCGTACATTTCTCAGTGTCGGGCACGAAAATACAACCAGCCATTACTTTACTTTACTTTAGGATCACTTATAAATAAATAAATAAATAAATAAATGAATAAATAAATAAAATCCTACACTCAGACAAAAGTTTGCATTTGGTGATGTAATGCGGACAGTACAGCTCCATGATCCATAGAATAATCTGCGGGGATCGGACAGATTTGAATTAGGACTCGAAATATGTCGTGAAAAGAAAGGGGTAAAAATGTGCACACTGTGAACGAGGGGTAAAAAGTCGTAAAAAGATTTTCTAAAATTTGTCAGGCGTTGAGCACGCACAACGCGGAGCACTCCGACCACACACACACACACACACACACACAATTAAAAAAGTAAGTTAAAAGCTTCTAAGTGTATCTTACTTGTTTGTCGGTCACAGGAGGAACAGAAAGTGCGTCGTGGTTGTGCGCCGCTTTCCAAAACTTTCTCCAAGCTCCAGAAATCTGCAAGCTGATCTAAGGGACGGCACTTTTTTTTTTTACATAAAGTATTGGAAAAAGTGAAATTATACTCCTGGGAAGGTCTGGATGTAACTTCTTTGTCGGGTTCCGTTTTTCGGGGCGCTTTTTGTTTTTGTTTAGCAGCAGTGAGGTAAACAGTGAGGTCGGTGCGCCAGCAGTCAGGAGTTTGGTGTCGGGTGACTATGTTGCTCCTCAGTTCCTCAGCCCTGATCCTCACCTCTCCTCTCCTCTCCACGATCTGATTTACCACCAACACCACCACTGCAACGCAACAGGTGGAAACCAAACGTGTGTGAACTTTGAAGTGTTTGAAGTGGCGGTCTAAAACACGAGGAGTCGCGCGTTCCCGAGAAATCAGATTCGCTCCAATACGAAGAGAAAATCAGCCGCAAATAAGTAAGAAAATAAACCCAGAGAGCTGATCTTATGGTCTTTCCAACCAGAAACAAATCATCAAAACTACACAAAGCCTGTTCTCATCTCCAGGCTTTGAAAAGTTTCCCAAAGTTTCTCTGCAGAGCCGGGATAAATGCGCGTCCCCGCTTTCCAGCGCTAAGTGAACGGAGTTAGAGATTGAATGAGTTTGGAGTTGAGACTTTGTGAATAGGCCTGCCCTCCTCTGCTCGCTCTCTTTCCAGGCCGCTTCCCCAACCGCGTACTGCTGCACTAAAGAGTGTGGCTCAATGCTACACACAGCATGATTGTTGTGTGCACTATTTTGTACAGTACTGTGCGGTTTGGGACGCGACCCCGAGAAAGAGAGCGACGTCCTGAGAGACTTGTTTAATACTGCAGCCAAAAAAATGTTTCACGTGTGCCCCAAACTATAGAATGCAGGACTGAGGCAGTGTAACGACGGTGTAAGGAAAACCTTTGTGTTTTAACATCCCATCGGCCTATCGTGTGTGTGTGTGTGTGTGTGTGTGTGTTATACTGATAGATTATCCAGACACACGCACACCACACATCGTTTATAATGTGTTATTATTTTAACTGATTAGTAATTTACAGCCAGTGCAGCTCTTAGGAAACAGCTTCCATTCAGGAGCCAGTGTTCCTTTGTTTGCTCCTTTGGCAGAATCCCTTGTTTTTATTGTCTTTTATCACTTTTTATTTCCTTGTTGTTTGGATTTAAATGATGTCATGACAACACGTCTTGTCTTGTGATATAGAAATACAGGTGACCGGAAAACGTTTCCACGTAGAGATTGGCCTGGTGGTACATGGTGAGTAGGGTAACGTCGCCACGTCACAGCTCCAGAGTTCCCAGTTCCATCCTGAGCTCGGGTTACTGTGTGCGGACGTTCACATGGTCTCTTCGTGTACTCTGATTTTCTTCCCACCTCCCAAAAATAAATCTAACGCTCGGTGGACTGGTGTAAATGAAAATGTAAACATGTGTACGGTGCTCTGTGATGGCCCGGCTTCCCAAACTGGACCTATTCCCACTTCACACCCAGTGGATGTGCAAGGGATAAAGCGCTTTCTAAACAAATGAAGACATTCATCTTGTTTGCAAGCAGAAATATTTTAGAACCCGTAATCATCCAAAGAGCCCTGAAGGAAAACTTTTTCCTAGGTGTGTACACACAAACCCAACCCTAACCTCTGTATCCCAGAGAAAACATTTCGGCTCTTAGTTTTTCCAATAAAAGTTGCTTTATGAGGCGCTGCGCTCCCCTCGAGGAACACTCCTTTAGTCACATCACTAAGACTCACTGTTAATGAATAAAGCAGGAGCTCGTCAGCGTCCGGTCCTGATAATACTCAACGCAACAGTTTAACAGGTGTAGACAGACCTACGAGTCACACAGGCATACACACACACACACACCTGTGAATCACACAAATCTGGCTGCTCTGTCACGTCCTTCTCATATCTGACTTCATACTTCCAACAGAAAAACACACACACACAAAAAAGACATTCAGAATACGTATTATTGATGATGATGATGATGGTGATAATGTTCGGGAAGATACAAAAAAAAAATCACGCTTTTTAAAAGCACGTTTTTAAATTAGCACACGTGCCTCACCCTTCCAGAGACGGTGGTTTGTTTCCTGCCTCTGCTGTGTGTAGAATTTGTAGGCTATCCCTGTGCCTTGGGGATTTCCTCTGGGTTCTCCTGTTTCCTCCGCCAGTCCACAGACATGAGCAGTAATCTGATTGGCATCTCTAAATACTCTGTAGTGTTTGAAGAGGTGTGTGTGTGTGTGTGTGTGTGTGTGTGATTGTGCCCTGCAGTAGACTTTCATACTGTCCATGGTGTACCCTGCCTCGTGCCCCGCGTCTCCTGGGATAGACTCCAGGTTCCCTGCAACCAAGCAGGTGGTTAAAGCGGTTTAGAGAATGGATAGATAGATGGGGTGCCAATACTTTTAGTGTTGAATAGATAGACAGATTGATAGATAGAGGTGTAATTGTATTCAAGCATTTAATCCCAATGATTTGGGAAAGTCAACAAAAAGTACAAGTTGTATTCCTCACCAGCAGTCTACTGTAATTCTTCTTCATACTTCATACCATTTTCTCTTAATGGTTAATAATCTCTTCTACATTTGGCCAAATATTTCTCAAATGCTGCTTTTTTTTGCTAAAAAAACAAAAAGGCAGAGAGGTTTCCAGAGTAAACACCCAATATGACTAAGTTTTCAGGAATCTGAGGCTGTATCGAGCAGAGGTTCACCGAAACCGGACACGTCACCTGGCTGTTGTTTTTTTTTCACCCCATTATAACTGTCCAGTTTCAGTTCCTGTGCCTACTGTAGCCTCAGAGTCTTGCTCTTGGTTAAATGGAGTAGAACCAGATGTGGTCTTCTGATGTTGCAGCTCATCCGCCTCAAGGTTTGAGGGTGGTGTGTGTTCTGAGGTGTGTTTCTGCTCAGGACGCTGGAGTTCGTTTGACTTATCGTAGCCGTCGTCTCAGCTCAAACCAGTCTGGTCCATTCTCCTTCAGCTCTCATCGTCTAGGAGTTTCTGTCTGCAGAACTGACGCTCTATAGAGCTTCTTTTTCTTTTTCTCAAACACTTAAAACAGCTCATCTGGCACCAACGGGCGTGCCACGGTGAGTCCCTGAGAGGACACTTTCCCCGGCTTTACCTCCATTCTGACTTTTACATTCTATTACAGGACTGAGTTTAAGATCATAAGATCAAGCTGAAGATGTTTATGTTTTACAAAACGATGGGAAAAGAGCGGGAGAGAGAGAGAGAGAGAGAGAGAGAGAGAGAGCATTTCCAAGGACCTTTATTATAGAGCAATAGAGCAGCAAGATTATAAAGTGGTGTCAATGGTTTTCTGCCCAATTTAAAGCGACAGTATGAGTCAGAATTAAAGTTGCGTCTGGGGGGAAAAAAAAAAAAAAAAAAAAAAAAAAAAAAGGCCAAGCAGCTGCCGGTGTGTCTGACTGCAGACAGATCGATCTGTCACTATTATCTTGACATCCTCTAAATCACCTTTAACCTGTCAGTTCAGTTTGTGCTCGACCTGAAACGTATAAAATCCTCGTTGGATCCTTTCCGTTCACAGATATACAGTGTGTTTCCTTTAAGATACTCGGTGTCATGAGGGAAGCTTAAAGAAACACAGCGTTCATATCCTTCCTATTTTAGTAGCGTTTTTTTCTCCGTCACTCTGCGCTCTCTCTCTCTCTTTCCCTCTCTCCTCCTTTCTCGCAATCAGTGTGTTTTTGGCTGCCACGGCTGAAACCACATCATTTCCACGCCCACACACGGTCCTCCTTATCCTCTTTCGCGCTCTCCTAAAACCAGATGCAGAAACACGCTGCTATATATACACACACACACACACACACACACACACACACACACACACTTTAAACAGAGAGACCTCTACAGCACACTCCTGTTTGGTTACGAGGCTCCGCAGGGCCACAGCGAAGACGCCAATCACTGAACGGTTAGTGCAGCTATGGAGGACCTGCAAAAAAAAAGCTGCTGCTGACAGAACTGCTCTTTTCTTCTGGCTCGGTCTGTGTGAGATTACGAGAACACTGCAGGACTGACTTCAAGCCACGGAGCAGGATACCTCCACAAATATAATATTATAAATTAATGGAATTATATATATATATATAGATATAGATATATATAGATATATATGAAAAAAAAAAATCAATCTTGTCTAATGTACTAATGACAACATGATTTTCCTACTGACTGAGATTTCTAGCAATTTTACAACATGAAATAAAAGTCAACTGTATAGAATTGTCAGGGATCTAATAAAACTCTATGTAGGTGAGCTGCATATATACTAATTAGCTTGTTTGGATTTTTCACATTTGTCTCCACTTTTACGTCATCGTGAAGCGTTCTGTGGATAAACGGAGGCTGGGAACTGATAATCCACATACTTATAAATTCACGGCCTGGATTCTATTTTAAATCCAGATGTTATACAGAACAAACACAACCACACACAGTAGGTCATGTAGTGAAACTTCTTAAAGCTTGAATTTTTCATTTTCATGTATTTCTTTAACTCTTATGAAGAATATTACACTGAAATATGAACAGAATGTGTCCTTTTACTGACGATGCCTTTCATCTGCTCTGGTCACAAACATGTGTCTAGTCACGAGAGTTCAGATGATGTGAAACCTCATCGACGTGCTCTTGTTATTTATAGCTCTGATCTAATCACTTGCGGTTATGTATTAAAAGATTAACCGTTACATTGATAACTTCTACACACGGGACTGTTTCAGCTGGATCTGGAGAACGGTCTGTTTGTCTATAACGCTCCTGATCTTCAGATGTACGTAGATTTAGTACATCTCTTAAAAAAAAAAAAAAAAAAAAATTAAACCATAACACAAACAATACCTGTGTGGATTTCTATCAGGTTCATGATCGTCTTCCTGATATGAGGGAAAGAAAAGGAGCTCTATCTTCAGTTCTATCTTCATCTCATCCTCATTGAGGAATGTGTGACGCTTCCACTGAACGAGTGGGGAAAAAACCTGCAGGAAAGAAACAAGTGCGAGACACACCGCTATCACAACACACACACACACACACACAGAGTAAAAGGAAGGGCCTGATAAGAGACCATTCAAACGAAGACAAGTCAACCCCAATGACAGACAACAGCACAAGTGTGTGTGTGTGTGTGTGTTTGTGTGTTGATATGGCAACACCACACAAATAAAAACCCCACAAGACCCAGAGCAAGACAGCTGATAACGAATTACTTTCAATTTCTTTTTTTTTTTTTGGGACACAAAACTTGGAGAGAAAGAAAAATATATATATGTATATGGGGAAGCAAATGAAAACCAGGTACAGTAGAGCATTGTTTTATTTTTTTTAAAACATCTTTTCCTTTATTAAATGTATTAAATTAAGGTGGAAATGGGGTAGACCCCCTCCAGGACTGTGACAGTGTGCTGGGGGAAAAGTCGACACTAATTAAAATATTCTTGATCTTTATAAATCCACTGGTTTGTGAGAGGAGCCCGAACGCAGTGGACTTCACAATGTGTGGTCACGATCTGAAGACAGAAGAACTTTCAGAAGGTTGCACGTCTTTGGTTTGACCTTCACGACTTTGGTTGGTTTTAACAGTAGACCCTGCTGCATTCTGGGTCACAGACAAGCTCGTCCTGATCCTCCACAGCAGATGGTTAATGCAGTTTTTGTTCCTGCGTAAACTAACGGGACGGACGTGACGGACGCGTGATAAAATGCGTTTAGGTAAATAACGTCGAGTGGAGAAGTAAACTATTTAACGGAGAGCTACTTAAAGGGTCGTAACAGGCGTGAGCGTTGTTTTAAACACTACAGGAAATAGAAAAACATCCGGATTTGTTTTGGAATAAAGCTGATCTGCAATCCGGAGTTTTATTAAAACAAGGCTGGGGATCAGTGAGCACACGTACAGCACAGTCATGGAGGGAGGCTTTAAAACCCCTCAACACACTTACACATTAGTGATTTAAAAAAAAAAACAAAAACAATCTCAGACACGTGAACAGGCTGTGGGAAAAAGAACCGAAGGTAAGAAGAGTATTGAGCACATAGCGACGATACATCATCCACACAGTAATGCTTCTCACAATCCGTGTTTACGGCTTTTATTTGACACTTAGAAAGTATTGGAGAGACGAATCATCTCGTATTCCGGTGTAAGACGTAGGGGTCGTGTGGTGGACGTTTTTGTTCAGACGGACTTCTTCCCCTTCTCCTAGACGACGTCGGGAGGGGAAAAAAAAAAAAAAAAATACAACCCAACAACAACACAGAGTTCAACTCGATTCATCTCCCTTTATCAGCTAATATATAAATATAGATGTGTGTACGTGTAGAGAGAGGGGGAGAGTTAAACGAGTCCAGGCAGAATTTCTCTGGCAGTGTTCTCATCGCTGAGTGAACAGACAAGAGCAATAGCAAATAAATCAGACTCTCAAAGACGAGTGCTGACCTTTACTGTTGCGCTCATGTCACGTATTAGGAAAGAGAAAAAAAAAAAAATAAAAAAAAAAAAGAGAGAGAGAGAGAGAGAGAGAGAGAGAGAGATGACTGACGGCGTGTTTTTGTGTGTTTATTCCTAACGATCCTCAGCGATACCGTCGACTCCCAGACGGCGTGAGCGGAGACCTGACTGCGCACTCAACACTGATAGATAATGGAAAAATTCCACAATGAAATGAGAAGATGAAGAATTGAGTATGGCATTGCTTTAAAAGACAACACCAGACAACGTTCGAGGCTTCAACTCCCTTTC
This sequence comes from Bagroides melapterus, assembly GCA_028566695.1. Lineage (NCBI taxonomy): Eukaryota > Metazoa > Chordata > Actinopteri > Siluriformes > Bagridae > Bagroides > Bagroides melapterus. Next base: position 13,412,017 of record JAOTRN010000016.1, read on the forward strand.
TATATGCACTTGACAGAGAGAGAGAGAGGGGGAGGAGGAGGAGAAGGAGGATTAAAAAAAAAAAAAAATCCAGAAACCTAAAGCAATGCTTTATGCATAATTATAGGAGCAGATGTGCTTCTGACCTGCCGCTCTTCCAAAAATATGCAAGGCACCGGAAGTTAAAGTGCGACGTGTAACTTATGAAGAATTAAACACAATGAACCGAGATCTGAAGTAACAACCTGATAAACTTGAAGGTCAGTGAGGGGAAACTGAGAGCTACAACATATGACACACACATTAGAGAATCTCCTCTTCCTCCTCCTCCTCCTCCTCCTCCTCCTGCACGTTCACTCTCTGATCTCTTTCTGGTTACTCTTTCTTGTTTTCTGACTGAATTCGGAGTGCAGGCGTCGAGGAGCGTTAAGAGCGCGCCTCATAAATCCTGCTTGTGTGTGTAAGAGAGAGCGTGTGTGTTTAGTCTGAGCCTGGATACTCAACTACAGCTCTGATAACTGAGTCCCATATTTCAGAGACTGAAGAGAGTGTGTGTGTGTGTGTGCGTGCGTGTGAGTGTGTGTGTGAGAGAGAGAGAGAGAGAGAGAGAGAGAGAGAGAGAGAGAGAGAGAGTGTGTGTGTGTGTGTGTGTGTGAGAGAGAG
>JAOTRN010000016.1:13426682-13443483 GCA_028566695.1 Bagroides melapterus
GTGTGTGTGTGGGTTTAAATTTACTGTCTGGATCTTACTGAAGAAATCCTCCGACCGATCCTTCAGGCATTATTTTCACAACACTAGCAGACGCTTTGCTTTCATTATGTAAAACTAAAGTCTTTACTGTATGTTGAAGCAGTGTTAGTGGAGAAAGCTGGGGAGGCTTTAATTACAACCCACTTAAAACCATTTCTAAAGTAAACACACACAAACTATATATATATACTGTATATTGAGTGTGATTTAAGTGGGTGTCTATGGAATTTAAGTTTCACTCACAAACTCAAATGAGTAAAAATGTGCAGAGTGTACAATATACTGCATATAAATAAATAAAAGCATTATGCAAAGGGATTTTCTTTTCTTTTTTTTTTTTTTTTTTACATTTTCACTAGTGTGGATTCAACTGCTGACTAAAATACAAATACATTTGTTCCTGTTCTGAGCAGATTTATACTAAATAAATTGTGATTTTGTGTGTGTGTGTGTGTGTGAGAGAGAGAGAGAGCGAGAGGAATATAACTTATTCTAGGAAAATAAAAATCTAGAAAAACCATGTGATCCTGAAGTATTCCACTTAAAGTAATTTCCCAGTGATAACAATATAAAATTCAATAAAGATCGACATCCCTTTTATCTGTACTTTTTGTGTTACAGCATTCCTTTATCATCCTCGCTATTTATCCCCCTTAAAGACTTCCTCTGTTCTGTGGCAAATGACTGAAGCTCACAGCTATAAACTTGACCTGACTCTGAACTTTAAAGCACTGACACTGGAGACTCCTTCAGCAAGTGTAAAGAATCATCATAAATAATAATGAGGGCATTAATAGAAACAGAGCTGCTGTTAGAGAGAAAACTAGTCCACATCTTCTGACCAATCAGCATGCTGATCTGGTCTACTGATCAGAAGGTTGTGAGTTTAAATCCCAAGTCCTCGAGTAAGAGTTTTAACCCTTAACCGCTCAGATGTATTAAAATTTTGAGATGGAATAGAAGTCTCTCTGGACAAAGGTCTTCAGGAAAATTCAGGGCAGCAGACATGATGATCATCAAGCTCTGCATCTCATCCAGTAACAATTTAGGAGCTAAAATAGTGCTGAAGACCACAGAATGCTGCTGTGATGATAGGACAGGGTTCAGATGATAGCAGCACAGCTACTAAACAACACGACAATAAAAGTGCCTGTTGAGATTCCTTCTTCCGACGTGTCCTTAATGTGGGATAAAAACGTCATGAGGGAATTACAACAGATCAGAAGACAGACGATAAATCGCAGCTTTTCTCAGCCGCGCAGGTCCAAGCGCTCTGCTATCCGATCCCCCTTATGTCACGAAGCAGATAGCGATCTTCAATATTACTGCAGCGGTGTACGGTAATAAAGCATAATAAAGGAAGGACTGTAAGCCAACAGACAGGAGGGATGAGTTCCAAATACGTAGATGAGGAGAGAGGTCAAGGAAGATATCAGTCAGACAAGCCAGAGAAAGCTCGCATCTCGTCCAATCCCACATCTGAAACCGATTGTACGATTAGAGGAAGACTCCGAATTCGAACAGCAGATTCTCACCCTAGGTTACATGCCTTGAACCGTACATATGGCATGCACATGCACAGCATCTACAACGCCGAGCGCTTTACATCCGGTCGTGTATGGAGACGATTACATGATATACCGTACGTGCGTTTTAAAACGTCCGACTCGGCAGAAATTGAAATATTCATGATCTCTCCGTTATGGACTATCGGGTTATCGACAAGGGAGAACGAGACTCTGCAAGTGTGTCACGGTGCGAGAGGTAGTGAGCGTCAAGCTGTGTTCAGCAGGTCGTAGTGTACTCAACGGTTCACCAATGAAAACGACTCGTCAGAATCAGCAGCGCTCCTTTAACCTCACTGATCTTTACACAAACTATCATGTAGATAAAAGCCTTTCCCTCAAGTCGTCCGTTGTAGGTCGTAATATCTGGAATGTTCCATGAATCCAATCTTTAACAGGAGTTGCATCATCGGAATTTCCTGAAGATCAGGGGAAGAAGAAACGTACGCTCTTTCGTTCTTTTTTTTTTTTTTTTTTTTTACTCTTTATAATACAAGTTGCGAAATGACTGTGAAAGAAATAGAAGAAAAATAGAAAGAAGTAAATCGCCATAAAGCCTTTAACGTCCTTAGGCTATTAGAGTGGATGCTAATTATCCATATTTTGTGCTTTTGCTAATTCTGTGCTAAAAACGGAACCTTTTTCTATCCATGCTAGTTACTGAAAAGTGCAGTCTGTTAAAGTGAAGTTCCTGAGGAGTTAAAGGCTGCTTTTCAGGGTGAAATGCTGTTAAAATTCGATAAATCTATAAATATAAATGACACCCCGACTGTGGAATCACCCGAACACCACACAACACAGCACACGGCGTTACTCTAACCGTCATGATCAGACACTTTGTGGGTGTTTTAGATGCAGCTCAGCCCTTTTGATCCACCAGACGTTCCATCAGAAGAACCTCATGGTGCAACAACACAAGCTGGCACAAACAAACTGAGCCTCCTGCGTCGTGCTGATTTTAACCCCAGCAGGTCTCCTGTAATGCCAGCCAAAGCTCTGTCTCAATTAAATCACTGCAAATAATTCAATTTCTCAACGATGACAGAGATTCGGTTCCTGCTAGGTTTTTGTCGAGCGGTAGCCAGCGACGACTGATGCACAGGCTTCTGGAAGGACTGGAAAGCCTTTCTCTCAGTATGAATTCCTGCTGATGAAAGCAGTCGCTCAGGAAGGAAAAGAAACGCACGGCCATATCTCTCTCTTATTCCATATTTAAGAAAGGAAATGGAAGAAAATTAAAAATGACCCATTTTTGGAGAGTAAAAAGTAAAAAAAAACAACAAAAAAAAAACTTTTAAACAGTATTTGTTATCAAGCCAAATGGTTGTCATTGCACAGCCTACATGTTTTAAAAAAAAAAAAGAAAAAAAAAAAAAAGGTTTTCAATAATGTGAAGACGAGCCAAAAACCTGCCAGGAAGACGGTTCACTGTGCTGGGAAACACATGAGCATTGTGTGCAGCTTGGCAATGCTGCTGCATATCACTCTTCTTGAAGAATGAGGGTTGTTTTAACATGAGTATAATGCATATATATGGACTTCCAGACAATTTATTTTTTAAGTTTCATAATGGGTGCAAAATTGGGAAAATATGCTTCGGGAACTTAACCTACTGACTGTCTGCAGACAATTTACTGGCATGGCAAGTAGTAATATAGCTTAAAAAAAGTCTGACAAAAAAAAAAGATATACATATATATATTTATGCACTGATGTATTTCTGAGAAAAGATTTATCAAATTGAGATGAAATCTTCACATAAAGTTTCCTCCTCGGTCACGCTTAAATCCCTTCCTTCCTTTATTTCTGGCTTTAAGAAAGACTTGGGTAGCATTTGAGTTAGACTTTTGTTCGAGGAAGAGAATTTAAGGCTAATAAAAGCAATATACTGGACTATTTATTTTCTGTAGGAACACATTTTACTCTATAAAGGGGCCTAATGACATTTACACACAGCCAGTCGGATTCACAAAGCCAATAGGAGATTTATGGGCAGTGGGCTTTAGTGTCAGCTAGGGGCTCGCTCATGGGCCAAGCCAGATGGATTTAATAATCAATGAGGACAAATCCAAATATCTAAAGAAACCTTTCGCAAAATCACGTCCACTCACGGCATCGGATCTTTGGCGCTCGTTTGAGCGTACGTTGATACACCGAGTGCTAAAACGATGCCGATCATCAGCGCAGACATCTTTAACCATCACTCACCTCCTCCAGGCTCATCTTCTGGAGCTCTTCCTCCCAGGCGTCCCTCTGGCTGCGGTGGTAAGCTGAGGGTGGAGCCAGGTCCTGCAGGATGTGGGGGTCTCTCTCATGACAAAGAGCTGTGAGGTGGCCAATGTACAATTTCAGCTTACTGCGGTTCTGATTGAGGTCTATGAGAGGGGGAATAATCTGTAAGGAACAGAAAAAACAAAAAACGAGTCCCGTTAGCGATATGATCCAGCCGATATCCACTGTGCAGCAACGGTTCCAAACAGGAAGCACGTATAAGAAGCCAGGACACAAACGGAATATCTGTTACCATATGTGACTGGTCAGGGAGAGCCAATGTTCGGAAAAAAGCGATAAACAGTGACACGACGTAAACGATTTCAGATGATGAGAGAAATTTGTAATATAAAACACGTTAGTAAATCACAGTAAATCACAATCACATAATGCTGTAATCAAAATTCTTTATGGAAGAAGGATCTGAAAGAAGTAAAAGTGTGTTCTAAGCCCAGAAACCTTATCATACATCATATAACTCAGTCTGATTTGTAATTGGACAAACATTCCACACAATTATGGCCTTCTTCTGATTACCCTGAAGAAAATATGCAGATACAGGGAACAGATACACGTATGCTAAGGCTGTCGTGCATATCTCCATTTCTCACACACACACAGTGTCCGTGATACAGCTTGCCATACACACCCCATCTGCCCATCTGACATGTTCAGCAAGTGAAATGTACACTCATTTAGACCATATGTGCCTTGGAGTACCTTCCGGGCTTTTATAAGGAGTGAAGTTTGGGTATGAAAGAGATGCTTGGCCCAACACATTCTTCATCCCTGAGTCCGTTTGATCTTCTCGCAAAGAGTCAAAGAGAAGGATGGATAAAATACTGCAGGCCCCAGAGCGGAGGGAGGAAAGGTGTGGGCAGACAAAGAGATACAGCCGTGGACAGCGTGGAGCCGAGTAACAGGATAGGTGTGCTAAGGTAGACCCAAAACCCTGGCCTGCCAGAACCCTCCTTCAGCCTCCTAACCGCCTGGCTCGGCTTTTTAACACGCCGAACGTCGCATGTGCTAAATGCTCGCTATTATCTTTGGACTGTTTGAGGATCGTTTCTCAGAGCCTCTGCATTCGATATGACAAAAAAAACAAAACCTGGACAGAACTTCTTAGAGCTTAAAGCTGGAGTTGAATTTGTTTATTCAAAAGAAAGTGTTTACAGGCATTCACAGCAGAAATGTGGAACTCATGAAAACGAGCTGATGAGTCTGTGTAAATTTATGTATGCTATAGTGAATCGCTAACTATCAGCTTCAAATCAGATAAGTGGTGATAAGTTACTGTAATTTGTTCAGTGTACATTTAAATGGGTTATATACAGTACATGAATGTAGTGTTTTTTGAAACGAGGTAAAATAGAATTAAGCTGAATTAGAGCAAATGTTTGCACTGACTGAGCTGCATTACAGGAAAATTTTGCGCATACCTCTTTCACTGTGTACTCGTCATTTTCAGCTCTCTGTAAGCTATGCCTTTTATGGTTGGAACAAAATGCATCTCAGCTGTACCGTGAACATCTGAAACACCTTCCGAAGGTACAAATGTGATGACGATCATTTGACTGAACGCTATTCGATCTCTTTACGCACGGCTGTACTAACAGTTGATAAACGAGGCCCGCTGTTCGGACTGCACAGGTAAATGGAAAACGTCCGCAATTACCAGGAGCTGGGTAGAAAGAGAAAGTTTGTAAATGAATGAAGAAAATGCTGCAGGGGTGATAGGAGTAAGAATCTATTTTAGTCTGAGCTTTGCAAACAGCAGATGAAACCTTTGGGTCCAGACACACGATTAATTCCTACTACAGCATGTATTTTCTCCCAGGAGCAATCGTATTCTCCAGATTTCTACAGGGTGTACATCAGCCACTGAATAAGTGGGACAAAAGAAAGAAAGAAAGAAGGCATCGGTGCCACGTCTATAGTATGAGCGCTTCATATTTATACCGCTGTATCGAAGTCAGTGTATTGGCTTTTTATTGAAAGCTGGAACTTTATCATTTACATGTGCGGATTTCTTACTCTACCTGAACGCTCTGTACCATCTGGTCAGCTTCACCTTGCACCTCACCAGCCCAAGTTTACACGTGGAGCATATTTTGGAGTGCAAGCTCAGCTGGCAGTGACAGAGAGAAGAGCCTGAGGATTTAAAGAGGCAGGATAATAAATGATTTTTAAACTGGCATGACTGAACTGTTTTCTCACAGGCCAGGCGATTACATTTAGAAAACAGTCGCATTCGAATACTTTTGCGCTAGCCTTGTAGCCTTCTTTTTTTTAACCTCTCTTTCACACAAACATGTTCCTGTTCGCTAGCCCTGCTGACCGAGAGCATTTTGTTCCCTAATAACCGGCTTTAAAACAGGTCCAGAAAAATGATGGGATTTGTTTCCACCACAACTCGTTTGTCCTTATAGCTTTAAGTACGGAGGAACGGGATCCATCGCTCATGCCGAAGACAAATGTCCTCCCGAGTGCTACACCATTTGTCTCGCCATGCAACAGCTGACCTGCTTTTACTCTTCAATGATAAACAGCCCAACAACGCTGTAGCATACTGTGTGAGCATGTATAGTACATGTGGACAAGACGACTGTTCCAGAAAAGTTTCAGGAGGATGGATGATTCCAGCTCTCGAGGAAGACGGCAGTTATTTTAGCAGTTAGCATCAATCTCGCCGGTTGGCAGGGTTTTCTGGTGGCTGGATTTTGTCATCAGTGTTTTGGTAATGTCATGTTATTCTGTCGCATTTAAAAGTTTGTGTGGTAAAGCGAGGTGTCAGGGGTCATAAATAATGAGAAAATAACAAATGTTACATCCAGGTGGTAGATTTATGATGAGGGATTTTTTTCCTCCACTCAAAGGAGCGTTTGTGTCCTTGCCTTCGTGTGCGCTATGGACAGTAAAGACTTGTGTGTGCCTCGTAAATAACACTGTGGAAAAATGATGTAACCCTATGGTCAAGCTTTCATCTATCTTTATTCTTTGCTGTCTCCACTTGTGTCCTTTCATTCTCTCTGTAAGAGTATTCAGTGTCTATTAGACTGTAATCCAAGACTGAGGATGCTGACTTTCTCAGTTTCCCACAGAGGGGTGAGGCAAACAAGCAATGAACTGGATAGATGGAGTTTTTTTTTTTTTTTTTAACATTATTCCCATTTTCCTGTCACGTTCTTCTTTAAAAACCGCACTCTTGGCCGAGAGTCTTTTGGATTGTGGGTAGTGGATATATAAGTACAGTATAAGTGATACTATAAGTGAGTAAGATGAAGTAGTCGCCTCACTGTACAAAAGGTTGTGTACCAAACTCTGAACCACCTGCTCACTCTCAAAATGTATTCTCTGGCCTTGTCTAGAGTCTCTAAGTTGGGAGAACTCCTCATAGGAATCTCGCTCAGCCCCTACTTCATAATGACCTCTCTAAAAGAAGCTGTCTTCGCTAGATGCTGGACTGATGTACACGTCCACACATACCTGGCACTGTCATACCTCAAACCTCCCCCTACCTCCCCCAAAGTCCACATGAGAAAAAGAGTAGACCGCTCAACGACGACCCAGCCTCCCTGTTCTCTTCCCCCTTCATCAATCACCCATCAGTTCATCTAGCGCTATTTGATACCCATGCTGAGAAGTAGCCGTGTGGATCAATGCTGTCAGTCAGGCAGTCCATCAGAAAGGAGCCAATGGCTTCCTACACATGGTCCAGAGCAAAGGGAGTCCCAGTGCAACAGAAATCCAAACTCCAACATCAGTCTGTGTGGGGGAGGATCTGAGGTTCGCAAAGAGGCCACCGTGCCTCTTGGTAGCACAATCCAGAGCTTAATGCACATCCTTTCCCTGTGCTTGTGACTTTTATTGGCCGGCCCACTTACAGAGACACGGTGCTACTTGGCTAAGAGAGGTTAAGGGCAAAATAGATAAACGGATTGACGACTGCAAAGCCTAAAATCTGCAGTGCTCTAACAATACCAGTGGGCCTGTGATCATACAAAGTGTTTCAAGAAAGAGACAAATCTACTTACAATGGAGCAAAAACAGTCTTTATAAGAAAAATGGCCACCACACACACGCTCATGCATACAAACGTTCTCTGTTTCGCTCTCTCTCCTGTCTCAGCCCCCTCAGATCCGTAGCAATCTGAGCACAGAGCACAGATGTGGAATGGAGATTAAGAGCAGGTGAGTTTGTCTGTCTTCCGATGCGGTCGTATCGTATTTGAGCGCCTCTACCTTTCTGCACTGCCTCTATCCACAGCTCGCAATATCCCTGTATTAAAACGTGCATACGTATAAGCCATTCCTCCTCACAAGCCCTATAGCGCAGGCTTTTAAACTGCAGAAAACATAGCAACAACATTCATTTTTAAAAGACGTATTTATGTGTATTATGGCTCGGAGGCTGTAGCTTTTTATGAACTTAGAGCCTCGTCACCTATTTATGCAGCCGTTTTATACGAACGCCATTAGATTTATACACTAAGGACGGGGGGGTTTATGGCCATTGACGCGCACAGGCTGGAGCTCTCAGTCAGTGATTGGCTGATATAAAGAGCAGGCCTTTATTAGCACAGCAAGAGGGAAGTGAAGCCGTGCAGCTCTGTGTTGACTCTGGAGAAGTATAGAGGGAAATTTTACTCTAACTTAACAATGTCACCTCCATAGCGCCATTTAAACAGACCATGAAGTCTGCAGTCTATAGACTGTGATCCATTCACTGTGCATGTGTTTGCTTCATAACAATTAGTAAATGGAGTGTTAGTCTGCCAAGATGAAAATGAAGTGCCTGAAAAAAGGAAGGAAAGGCTGTTTGGGATTATATTCAGCCCCAGGAGGAGGTTAACTAAGTGGCAGTCAGGGTTATGACCTTTGAGGTGTTGGAGGTTAGGGTTAAAAGGGTCAGAGAGATATGAAGTGGGCTATTCTTTCTGTGTTTAGTAGAGCGAGAAGGAAATATATATACACTAACAATACATTGAGCATTCTGTGTGGTAATATGCAACACAGGATAGTCAGTCATAAACTAAATATATACCATCATTGTCATTCCCTTAAGTCTGTCAAATTCTAAATGGCATAAACACACACAAAATTCACCCCTCATTTATTCATTTGGCAAATGCATATGAAAGCCTTGCTCACGTGGACAGACAGCTTCAACGTACCAATTCAATCTTATAACTTCTCAATCAGTAGTCCTGAGCCCTGACCGCTGGTCCACCACTACCCAGTATAACATTACCACATTCCTGCCTACCCTGCTCCAATACTGGACGAAAACGAAACCACTAAATTCCTTCATTTTCAATGAGCTCCGAAGATTTACAGTGACAGGATGGTGAGCAACCGCTGGCAATGCAAAAAGACTGGGGCAAGCAACACGAGGGACAATGGTAGGGTTCGCCACCAAAACACAATATTCGGCTTTTTTTTACTTCCATTTTCAATATTTGAATTTGTGTTGCAAAGAGACAGCAGTGATGGTGACTAACAAATGTTTTAGTTGAACTACATTGGATAATATTTTGTTATTGCTCTCCAGAAACATTGCTTGTCTTCAGAAAATACCTAATTTGTTGTCTTGTGTATGTTCTGTAGCCAGCTATGTAGATTGTGTAGCTATAACACTATGAGAAATAAAGAACTCCCAATGGTGACTAGACAAACACCTGTAAGTCCCTTACATAATATTCTAACAACTTATGAGTTACTCTAATAAAATGAAACGGTGTGGCCTTCTCAATCCAGACACTCTTTTGCCCTGGAAAGCTCAGTGGGTCAGGGCATTCAAAAGATTTCTTTCCAGTCTGAAATTGATTTACGAAAGTGTGTATGTATGAAAATGCAGCTAGCCAACAAGATTAGAACCTTCAGAATTAGGAAGCTTTTGAAAAGCTATATTATATGGACAAAAGTATGTTGATATTTGAACACCACACCAATGTGTGTTCTTCCACCGTCGTGCCAACAGTTTGGGGAAGAACACAATTGCTTAGGACGTCTTTGTACACTGTAATATTAAGGTTTCTCTTCATTTGACACAAGAGGCCTAAAACCTGCTTCAGCTTGACAATTCCTCTGCACACAATGCAAAGAGGGTGTTAGGGCAAGCAACGAGAATGTTGAACAAGCACATATGGGTGTGATGGTCAGATGTCCATATACTTCTGGCCATAGATTTTCTATAAACGATATTAGATGATCTGTGAACTGTGGCTGGAGTGTGAGGCTGAGATTAACCAACAACAAACTAAGTGTGACTTGATTGACAAATTGCTGCCAGTTTGGGTAGTCACTATATTTTGGGTGTGTTAGACTGTAAGAATCCCTTCTTACTCCGCGGCCAGGTTTCAGCTCTTGTACATACTCTGCTCACCCTGCTACAGTAGGACGTTAATGCATCATGTTCGCACAAAACTCCCATGAGCACTTCAGAGGCAGAGGCCCCTGGAACATCTCAAAACAGAACGGAAAACAAAAAAAAAGTAAGATGAAACTAGCTCTTTCATCCTGAGGTCAGAGGGGCTTCCCCAGTGTAGGCACTCATCACCATGAGACCCCTATGGAGAGGCAGGGAAAAGAACACGGAGAGAACCGGAGGAAGAAGCCCCTTACATAATCAGGACAGGAGCAGATGCATGTAACAGACCTACAGAGGTGCAGAGGGTATAAAACATGACCTTTTTCACCATGGACTGTCTCAAGAGACTCAGGATTTAGATCTAGACGAAGTGAGTGAAAAGCTCTGTAGGCCAGACAGACAGACAGACAGACAGCAAAACTGTGTTGAGTGACTGACAGAAACACAGTGTTTCAGTACAGCTTAATACAACCCCCACGGACACACATGAACATACATCCTGATGAGTGGCAAAGCCTCAGACAAGTGGAAAGCACACATGGCTGTCGGCCAGTTGTTGATAATAGTCATATACTGGTAGGAGGAGTTATATAATGGGCCGGGATAAGCAGAAGCAGAGTGATGACAAAGTGAAATAAATGTGAGAATGGAATAGAGCGCGAGTATGAAAAAAAAAAAGAGAGGGCCTAACACTTCAGCTCTCACTCCACCTCTATTCTTCTTCATCTCTCATGCTCTCATGTCCATGGATGGTTAAGTGCTAAATGAGCTGGGAGATTTAAAATGACTGTTAGACAGAGGAAGCTGGGTCTTGGCCTGAGCTTGGGATTTGTGATCTGCCCTAAATCACACCAGCCCAATGTCTCCATGTAGGTGGTGGGGGCAACATGCACAGCTAAAGGCCTCACGTACACATGCCTGGAAGGAATTAAGAGTCTGTTGACTGGCTGTGAGTTTTCTTTAGTACTGCACAATAATGAAGAAGAGACAGTAGAGGTATAAATACATTTACGATTGCTAAGATAAGGCAGTGTTTTTTTTCCCCCCATTCTCTGACTGGTGTTAGCTGACTCTGTATTTGTCTTGGACTAGATCTTGGCTGCCTTGCTATTTGATTCTTAATGTAGACTAGACTCATCATTTTATTCTGAATAAAAGCATGAACAAAACCTAATAAATTAACAGTCAAGCTTAAAGCAGTAAGTAAATTATACCTTCATTTTCTTCTATGTGCGATTTAGATGACTAAATTATTGCAGAATTCTTATCAAGCTGCTTTCAAAAGAAACTGCTTTGAATGGCTTTGAATAATATGGAATGAGCACAATAAATGTGGTGCCAAAATAAAGAACACCAGCAAAGCAGCTACACATTTTAAAATAAGAAGTCAGGTACTTTGCATAGCGAAGTTCTTCACCCGTGGGTCATGGAGTGCTCGATATCTTTTGCAGACTTTGGTGGTTTTAAGCTTCAGAATCTTGAAGGCTGTAATCCGATTACTCTCTTATAAACATTTCCAACCTTCTGAAAGCTGGGACACTAGGAGCTTTTGGAGGAAACACAATCGCTGTTAGCACTCTTAGCATTTAGCCTCTTGCTTTAAAAGAGTGGTAAATAAACGGTTAACCATTTACATCGTCATACAACTGCCTCTTCCTGTGAATTGGGGTAGTTCTCCTGCATGGTTAGTGTGTAGATGTTCGACAGAAAGTGAGAAATCTGGCTTGGGAGACTAGCCAGCAAACACGTTTGTTTTTAATAAGATCACAAATTACTTTTCTGTTTAATGAGTTGAAGGTTACACAAAGTAAGTTTGGTTACAAATATGCTCCTATTACAGCTAATGAGTCTAACGAGAGACTTAAGAATCGAGTTGCAGCTCCGATACTGAACTTTGGAACAACAAATATGCACCTTCTAAACAGTCCTAGGCGTTTCATTAAAACGGAACAGTTCATCCAGACAAAGTAGCAAATTAGAAATCATAAATTACTCACATAAACCTAATAACAATTCTCTCTTTCACCTATAATGAACAGCTGGGAAAAAAGAAGGCAACCGCACTGTCAGAGGCCATGCCCACCAATGTAAGTTTAATTTGTGGGGATTTTCCACTGCTCATGGTCATGGTCTATTATTTAATGATATTATGAGTGATTTCCCTTCCCAGCCTGGAGAAAGAGAGCTGGTGGGAAAGATGCCCAAGGAAAGGGCTCCAACATCCGCCTATTAACACATCCTGCAATAGCCCCAAAAAAAAGTTCAGCCGGCACAAACCTCACCGCAATGGGCTTTAAACTGTACTGGTCCCTCTAAATGTCCCTTGTCTGCTGCATCCTGCTACGCACCCTAGGTTCATGGGGTTTAAACTGAAGAGGAGCTAACTCATTTGTTTTTAAATGATTCCTTCTAAAACAAAATCAACAACCTGCATGTTCCAACCACAGTTTAAAATCCGAGCTGTGTCATTATGCGTTCTACTGGCCAACCATTACTGAAAAGATTGATCTAGTGGTAGTGCTTAGCTAACACGTAAGGAAACCAAACACTTTTTATCCCTTAATACCAAGGGAATGTGATATAGATGTGTTTTTCCCTCTATAAGGAACACCACTAACACGGTGGTTTAGCTGGCTTCGACACTTTATTTTCTTATTTTACCCAGCACATCCTTGAATTGTTGACATCCGAGAGAGAAACCAGAAATGTGGATGTGTCATTAAATTGTATTTTCCTTAGATGACGCATCCTGGGAGTACGAGCCAAAGTCGTTGGTTTGTAGAAACCTTAAAAGTCAGGACACTTGGGAAAAGAATTCCAGAGAAAAGCATATTTATGCCAAAGGGTGAGAAGGAGCATGACACACACAGGAGACAAAACTGTGCCTATGCCATGAGAGGCAACGAGATAACAGCAGGAGAGAGAGAAGATTAAAGCGTCGGAGCTTAATATCTGGAAGTCAGGGAAGCAAAAAAAAAAAAAAAAAAAAACAACAAAAAAAAAAAAACACTATTAAGCCCTTCAGAAATGAGCAAAGCATGTCTTGCTCCACTTTTCCATGTGATTAAGGAGATAAATATCAGCCTGAGAGGTGTAAAACAGATTGCTCTGCTATTTATAGCGGCAGGAAAAGTCGGATTGGAGATCTGAATGGCGTGAAAGCAGAATGTTTGGAGAGATAAAAACGAACTCCTAAAATGAAATGACAAGTGTACATGCATCCACCCACACACATCAGTGCAGACACAATTTCCAACCAACTTGGCAGAGGACCACTGGTTTCCCCAGGGAAGACGCAGACGTTGCTGCAGAGGGAGTTTAGCTAAAACAGAAGTGCCACTGAGAGTCAGGCTGATGTTCTGCAGGAATTCTGTTCAGGATAACGATGAGATTATTGGAGTACTATTCAGGATTCCAGACAGATTTCAGAGGTTTTTTTTTTTTTTTTTTTTAGAGGATCCACTGAGAGATTTACTAATTTGGTTGAGGATTCTAGAGATATTTCTGAACTCTATTAAGGACCCATAGAGAGATTTATGAGTTCTGTTCAGAATCACAGAGAGATTTTATAGGTTTTTTTTATCAGGATCGCAGAAAGACTTCAGAGATTTTTCAAGATATTTTATTCCCCAAGACATTTCAGAGAGATTTCTGAGTTTTGTTTAAATCAGACAAGTGTTTTTGTAGTCTGATGTCTAAAATTAAGACTTCCCTCAGGCCATCGGATTCCTAAACACAGACATGTTCACCATACTGATCTCTTCGGATCCTATAAAGACTTGGTCACTTACTGGATCTACATCCAACACTTCTGGTACATAATTGCTCATCATATGACCTTTTGTAATTGATTCTTATTTCTATTTATTCTTACTTTTAACCAAGTTTCTTAGATTTATTTATATGACCAGTCTAATGACAAGTAGAGTTCTGATCAGGATCCCAGAGAGATATCGGAGTTCTGTTCAGGATCCACGAGAGATATTGGAGTTTGTTTCAGGATACCAGAGAGATTTCAGGAGTTCTGTTCAAGATCCCAGAGAGACTACGGAGTTCTGTTCAGGATCCCAGAGTGATATTGGAAGTTCTTTTCAGGATCCCAGAGAGATTTTTAAGAGTTCTGTTCAGGATCCAAGAGAGATACTGGAAGTTCTGTTCAGGATCCCAGAGAGATTTCAGGAGTTCTGTTCAGGATCCCAGAGAGATTTCAGGAGTTCTGTTCAGGATACCAGAGAGATTTCAGGAGTTCTGTTCAGGATACCAGAGAGATTTCAGGAGCTTGGTTCAGGATACCAGAGAGATTTCAGGAGTTTGGTTCAGAATACCAGAGAGATTTCAGGAGTTCTGTTCAGGATACCAGAGAGATTTCAGGAGCTCGGTTCAGGATACCAGAGAGATTTCAGGAGTTCTGTTCAAGATCCCAGAGAGACTATGGAGATCTGTTCAGGATCCCAGCGAGGTATCAGAGTTCTGCTCAGGATCCCAGAGAAACTTTGGAGTTCTGTTTAGCATCCCAGAAAGGTTTTATCAGTCCAAGAAGATGAGCTTGACGTGCAGTACTATACACAGACAAAAAAAAATCTGATCTTATTTAGATCATCAATCCTTCTGGAGGATGTGTGGTTTAGATTAAGAAGTGTCAACATGGCTAACAAGGAAAAAAAGGTTTCACCACAAAACACTAGCATATGTTACAGGACTGAGAGAGACGGTTTTCGCCCACAAAATGTGCATCAAGCAACTAACAGTGAGGTAAAAGTATGGTGTGACCATCGAGTAATAAGCAGCTTCTCAATTCTTTCCGTTTGTGAAATGACAGGAACTGGAACAAGAAGCAAATCTTTCATGTCCAGCATACTTTCCCCTTCACTGTACTGACATTTCTGGCAGGAAAATTCATTTTGTTTGATTATTGCTTCAGGTTAAAACACTGAAAATACTAGTTTACAGGTGACGCTCACGTTCTAATAGCAAGTGGTTCAATTTTGTAAACGCAATGGCTAAACCATAGATGTTGGAAATTCTGTAAATTAAAGGCCAGATGAAGCACTCGATGTAAATCTGTTGACTGGGTCATTCCACTGTTCTGTTGAAAGAAATTCATTTCTATAAGAAATCATCACAATAAATGAGTCAATTTTCACACGATTCTCTCTTTGGGTGGACGAATGCAAAAAGACGCGAACAAAGAACGGTGGAAACTGTCTGCCGTGGAACCCGTGCCCCTTGAAGGCCCAAACTCACCGAGGGCCCCACCCACTGTCTACCCTACTGTCTGCACCAGGCCCACGGAGCCAGAGGCCAGCTTTTATATTGGACTCATATGGAAGGAGGAATGTTTTAACAATGACCCCCTGCAATTTCCCCACCAACACATGTTTCTAATTTTAATCGAATTATATATATTTGCACTGGAGTCAGCTGGAAATCACCAAGAGGAGGAGAAAAAACCAGAGTCGAGCTGGAATAAACAACGCAACTACAAATACAAATCGGAACGCAAACGCACACGTTACGTTTATATTAATGACTATAACAGTGCTGTAGAAATGTTTCCTTTCTAACCACCAGGCTCTTTATTCATAGACAAATTGTTCACTACTTCATAGTAGAGTGGGAATTGCTTTAATATTGTGGGTAAGTGGTGGGAGGCTACACTTATGGACGAGTTCAGCGGAGGGCAAAATGCTGACCAGTCCAGAGCACAGAGTACCCACTGAACCTACCAATAACAAGCGATGGCCAAGCCCCATTTTACAGTTTTCCATACAAATGCACGGTCCAAGCAGTTTATAATGTCGAGGGTCACCAGAACGTGAGATACTGACAAAGTAGTCATTACTTATATAACTGCTGTGTCTTGGATCCATGATGATTGAGTCCCATTCGATCTTGGTTTAATAAGGGGAAAAAACAAACCCGATGACTTCATGTGGCAGCGAAGCGGGGGACAAAGTCCAGATGTCAACAATGTGACAATGCTTCTTTAAAAGGGAAAGAGAAAGCAGCACTTTGTCACTTCACACCTTCAGCACTGTAATGATGACTGAATTACACACAAGCGGTCACAGGAACAGAGGCTGCTGACCTGGACTACAAGACGTATTGCCAGGAGGACTGCGACGTGAAAAGGTTGCAAAAGACAAATAATTTCAAGATTTTGATTCATATTACAGAAATAACGTGTGTTGAAGGAAACGTGAATACGTGGCTTGTGTTTTATTAAGGACAATCTATGAATCATAAATCATATGATCATAAAACTGTAGTCTGGGTCAATAAACAGACTCAAATACAGTCGACGGATGGAGACAAAGTGGATAAACAACTAAACGTAATAAGTGCTGAAGACAGAACAGGTGCACAGAACTGGAGAGAATCTGATGATAATGGAGTGCAGAGAAACCTCAAACCAAATCAAATGCACATGTCAAAACTCAATCTGGAGAAAGACAGACAAAAACAGAGAGGAAGTGTGGCATGATACATGACAACATTGACAAGATACTGTGGCGCTTCTTCTACAGGTTTTAGTAAAGCACTATTGTACGTCTTGT
>JAOTRN010000016.1:13707492-13717545 GCA_028566695.1 Bagroides melapterus
AACACACACACACACAGACACACTCAAGCACGCACACACACACAAACACACACACACACAGACACACACACACACAAACAAACACACACACACACACACACACACACACACACTCACTCTCACACACAGTCTCTCTCTCTGTCTCACTCACTCACTCACTCACTCACACACACACTCACACACTCACTCACACACACACACACACACACTCACTCACTCACACACAGTCTCTCTCTCTGTCTCACTCACTCACTCACACACACACACACACACACACACTCATTCACTCACACACACACTCTCTCTCTCTCTCTCTCTCACACACACTCTCTCTCTCACACTCTCTCTCTCTCTCTCTCACACTCTCACTCTCTCACTCTCTCTCTCTCTCTCTCTCTCTCTCACTCTCTCTCTCACACACACAGTCTCTCTCTCTCTCTCTCTCTCTCTCTCACACAGTCTCTCTCTCTCTCTCTCGCCCTCTCTCACACTCTCACACTTTCTCACACATTCTCTCTCTCTCTCCCTCTCTAACAAACCCACACACACGCGCACACACACTACTCTCTTTTCTGTGTAACTCCTGGCCTTGCCCATTATATCTTTTAGCTTAAAGTGTTTATAAAAACTCTTTTATCTTTTTGAGATCTTTTCTTGTTTTCTTTTCTGTGGATAAAGCCTGCTTGTGTACCTAGAGTAGAAGAAGAAGAGAAATGGCACCCAGTCACACTAGCAGCTTATTATTGGAAAGAAAATTTTTTAGCAGAATTTATTCCATTCAATATTCCATGTCCCAGATGCCTGGTGAGAATAAATGACATTAGTTTCATAAATGTCTCCAGCACTCATCCTCTACTAATAACGCAGGAATGGACTTTTTTTTTTGGAGATCGAAATAAATATAACCTATTGATTATAAATGCTTTCATCAGAGTTTGCATGCAATCACTCAGATTTTGGAAAGGAACAGACGGCTGCGGGTTATTCTTCATTTAGTTATTCATCTTTTCAAGCCCTACTTTGGGAATATTATCGTTGTTAACGTCACCAAACAGTAAGTAATAGGTCACACTTGTGTTGTAGAATTAAATGCACCAGATATTTATAGGCACATCGTCTCGTTTTATGTTATAAAGACGTGCACACGTAGATTCTACTGTGAATGCAGCTTTAATTAGGAGAATTTTATTCGTTTGGATCATCAGGTATGCCACATGCTGAAGTAATAGTTTGGGCCGCTTCATATCTGAGAATGTTGTTCTTTGTGCTCCAGGTGGTTCCACAGCAGGTTCCTCTGAGCTCTGCCTCTCAGCAGCCTACGATCCCATTGACCCAGCAGCAGCAGCCTCTTCCACCACAATCGGCCAGCTCGGCCCAACAAAGCATCTCCCAAGCACACATCCAGCCTGGATCCCCTGCTACACAGGTATCACACACCTCCACACACACACACACAAAAGTTTTTTTAATTACTTCACAGGACAGACCTTCACACCTTCAACTAACAAGAAGTTACTTAACGCTCCTCCAGTAGAATACAGACTCATTTGTATTAGCAGCAGGTTTTCCTAGTCACTATCAGTCTAGAAATCATCAGTAACATGTTATAATATTGCTATGGCTGAGTTTAGGAGTGTAGTCCAGTTCAGTTCATCTAAATTAATCCACAGTGCTGTCTCATAATCTATAACAGCAGCTCTGACAGTAGTACAAAATCACGTGTTGGTGTTAATTATAAACTTAGATGAAGGATAAAAAGGTTGTGTAAGAGGATCAAAACAGTCAGGGAGTGTTCTCTTATACAAAAGTTATTCATCCAAAAAAAAAAACGAGTTCATATTGTATTGAAATGCTCATTTGTTGAGACATTTACTCTCACTAGACTTTTTTTTCCAGCTGTAATACATTTAAAACACTGGAAAATTCACATGGAGTGAAATTCTCTGGAACTTATTTTCTCTTAACTGAACCTCATATACACCCGAGTGTATAGGTTCAGGTCTGACCCACCTCTTGGCATGCTGCCTGTGTGTGTGTGTGTGTGTGTGTGTTTGCATGGTTGTCAGCAGTGTGTTAGTGAGTTTAGTCCTCGAGTTGTGTCCCCGTCGCCGTGTATGGAGCATCTGTTCTTTCAATACCAGGCAGCTCATCTCGCTCTGGTACAGGTAGACATTCTGGATGGACGCTGACTTTAGTCTTCACCAACTTGATGTGGTATTCATTAACCCACTGCGTTTGAGTGTGTGTGTGTGTGTGTGTGTGTGTGCGTTGTGTGTGTCTCACTGAGAACAGCGACTGATTCTGTGGGTTTTGTGAGTTTGTTCATATTTTGTTTCTCATGCCTGTTACATAGATTGTTTTTGCAAGCACTCAGGACTGTTTTGGCACTTGGAGTGGCATGCAACAATCCCCACCCCACACCCCACCCCACCCTCAATCCCAAGCCCCAATGAAATGGATTTTCAGTGCTCTTGTGTTTTTGCCTGAGGCATGATGTTACGCTGATCCCTGCAAGTTTCTTCTGTTTGTGTTATTGATTTGATTTAATTAATCGGTTGGTTGGTTGAATCTGGCCTTGCAGCCTTCATCGCCCCCTCCGATCCAGCCTGTCCAGACTCCAGATCACTCACCCTTCATCCAGCCGATCATCACACTTACCCCGCTGCCCCTCTCCTATCTCCCCCAGCCATCCGCGCCTGGCCTGGGCTTCGTGCCTCCTGTATCAGTGGCTACTCAACCGCTTCCGATAACAGTGGCCCAGGGACAGCAGCCTCTCCTTGTGGTGGCTTCATCAGTTCCCTCTTCCCCAGCACCGGGATCCGTATCACCTGCGTCTAACTCTCCCCTGCTCACTGCGTCCCCACAGCCCCAAACGATGAACATTCTTCCTCCTCTGCCACTTGCGACCACTGTGCCAACAATCTGTGTGGCTACCGTCCCCACCCCCACTGAGCAGCCCGGGCTAACGTCAGACTCTCCGGCTCAGGTATCTCTGGAAAAGGACGTCAAGCTGAGCTGGCCATGTTATTGTGTGTTGCAAGGGATTTGGGGTGCCTTTGATTTATTTTGGATGTTATTTATATATGAAAACCGTTATTATAGTTTTCCATTGTGATGGAGATCAGTGTGAATCAGTGCATCAGCCTTCATCTACACCTGATTTATTTATTTTTTTTTTGTCCTAATCACCGCTTGTCTTATCTTGTGATGTTTGCTGAGTTTGATATTTACTTGATGTTCATTCTAGGCATTCCTGACTGCTTCTCAGACTACAGATAAGGCACAGCTTCAGGCTCCGGTCGTGCCTTGCGGAATGGAAAGGTAAAGCTCGTTTTATATCAAAATAATTAGTAATGCATTATCTTTTTATTTATTTCTTTTATTTTTTTATGTACTTGTACAGCGCACGCTCTACATGATCCGTGCCTTAAAATAAACAAATGAAATTTTTACATATATATTACCAATATAGTTTGTAACTTCGAACAAGGCTGATGGTATACGAGAAGATGATCTTATTTTACAGATGTTTTCCACAGTATAAAATATAACCATAAACAGAAAAAAAAGTTAAAAATTGTAATTTTTTGTGGAATGCTTTTATCCCTTTAGCATGTTTATTTCTGTGTAGCTGTCCAACACATTTTAAAGGTTGTTTATTTTACTTTATTTTTTTTCCCCTCCCAGCAGCCACTCCGATGTGGCGTCCGGCATGAGTGACGGAAACGAGGGCGTGAGCGGCAGTAGGCACGAAGGTCGTTCAGCCAAACGGCACCAGCGCAGATCCGTACGCAGTCGCTCCCGCCATGAAAAGATCACCAAAGCCAAACTTAACGTGCTCAACGTACGTCCACGATTCTGTTCCGTCTCCTACATGGAATGTTTTCTCCTACATGGAATCCTGTTTTTGTTGTTTTTGTTTTTAACCGCACCTTCGACGTTTGTCTTTCAGATCTCTAATATGGGCGACAGGGTTGCCGAGTGCCAGCTGGAAACACACAACAGGAAAATGGTGACTTTTAAGTTTGACCTGGACGGAGATAATCCTGAGGAAATCGCTCAGATCATGGTAACTACACGTACTGCTCGTTATAAACGGATCTGATTCTTCAGCAGATTGGCAAATGTCTTTTGTTTCTGTTTTTTTAAGCACTCACCAGATGTTTGTACCGAGTTGCACCATCAAAGGCGTACAGCCATAAATAAATTCTCATGATAGCGCAAAATTCCAGGAACAACAGACATAAATTAAGTGCCTGTGTTCGGTACACAGATTTGGTTTCGCTTAATTAAATTTCAAATGTGGCATCACTTTTTAAAAACAAGGTTAATTAAGGTAATGGATGGAATGTGGGGTTTTTTTAACCCCTTTCTGAAATTCACACAGTGTCTTAGACAAGTTTGTACCCTGAGACATGTGCTATATTTTATATACATCATTCATACTGTAGATTCTGTTTGAACTTTAACAGGTTGAGAGCGAGTTTATCCTGGAGACTGAGCGAGAGTCGTTCGTCGAACAGGTTCGGGAGGTTATCGAAACCGCAGATGAAAGGGGTCTCGAAAGAGAAGGCAGCCAGGTACTGCATCCAAAATATCTGGAGTTTCTTTACTGCCCTGTATTGGACTTCTTGTTTTAATCCACTCGTATCCTCTGACAGTTAAACTGAATTGCGTTTACCGCTCCGTACGTCATGACGGAGAACTTTAAGTTTAATTCTAGCCTTGGTCTCGTTCCACAGACTGTGAGCACTTCTGAAGAGCAGATGACTGTTCCATACACAACTCTCCAGCCAGGTAGAACCTCGCAATCCAGCTACTTTTTTGTTTTCAAGCTTTATCTGTTATTTTCAGAAAAGTTCACCAGAGTCTCTGTTCTTCATCAAGGTGCTGGTGTGAGTACCACTACACATGTGGTAACCTCGGCAGGCCGCAGGTTCATCGTCAGTCCTGTTCCCGAGTCCAGACTCAAGGAACAATTCTTCAGTGCGGTTCAACCCCCTGCTCCTATTTTCGAGCAGCCTGCAGGACGTAAGCAGAATGATTGTTTTTTATTATAATGATGTCATGATGTGAAATTAGTTATGTTTGGCTGATGCAGGACTAACTGTTAGATTACTCTGTAATCCATTATTCATGTACGATCGGACTTCTTGCTGCTATGTGATTATAGTCATTTTTTTCACGTTGGTTTAAGGGCCCGGTTACCTAGCAACACAAATATGACTGTGTGTGTATTTCTCAACAGCTGGACTGCCTGCGATGGGTCTGTCTCAGTCCGCTTCGGCGCTTTCTCTGCAGCAGGCGTTTGCTGAGATTCGTCAGGGCCAGTATGACCCTGGGCCGAGCACGGCGCCCCCGACTCTCAACACCTCCCTTTCTCCACTGTTACCCGCAGTCAGCTCTTTGCCTCCCTCCTCCACTACGATGCTTTCATCTCCACCACAGTCCTCTGAGCTAGCTGGGCCTCCTCTGACAGTCTCCTCTTTGTCCTCCTCACCTCCATCGTCACTCGCTCCTGTAGTGGTCTCCTTACCTCCTCAGATCCCCGTGCCTGTCAGTCAGTCTGTTGTGACCAGTATGGCAGCTCAGCCTTTCTCAGCTCCTCATTCCTCATCTCCTTCTGGTGTTTTTCCCCAGCCAGCAGTCCCAGTACACAGCACTATCAGCACAGCAGTGCCAGGTAGTGTAGCTCTGCCCTGCCAACATGCTTCCATTATGAACAATGTGAACTCACTTCCTGTTGGAATCACAGAACATCCTGTCAGTTCCAGCATAGCCCAAATCACCCCTGCTGTTGCCCCCAGCACAGCCATTCAAACGCCTCAGCCCACGCCTAGTGTTGTTCCACTCTCAGTCACCTCTTTGCCACAGATGCCAGTCACCAGCAGTGCCACTGTGGCGCAACCCACCCCGGTTCACAGCCAACCGCAGCCTTCCACGCTGCCCAATCAGGGCCATTCTCACTGCGTCGAGTGTGAGAGTGACCCTCAAAACAAAACCCCAGGCATCGATGACATCCATGCTCTAGACAAGAAGCTACGCTCACTCTTCATGGATGTGAGCGCTGGCCCTCTTTCTGCCCCAACTGACACCAGTGTCACAGAGCCAGCTGCTCCTGGGACATCCTCTCCTACCACTTCTTGTACCACCCCTCTTCCTCCAACTAGCTTACCTCTGAGCTCTCCTTTGACCACCCCCGTCACAAGCGGCACCCCTGTCGGCAAAACGCCCTTGTCCCGCTTGCCGGTAAGTGTCCGTTGTGTCTCGATGTTGGTGGTAGAACCATATAACTCTTATAACAACAGCTGACATGAACATTTATTTCCTTTCTCTGTCAGCGACTTCATTCTGTAGAATCACTAACACCCTATGGAATGTCTGTTCCGCTCTTTAACACCACACACACACCACCTTGGCTTCTACACAAGATTTAATGCATGTGTTTTTATCATGTCTGGAATCAAACCTTCGGGGGTTGTGCTGTTATCAGCTAATTTCCAATAACAGAGCATCCTGAAGTGTTTTATTCCTTTGTAACACAGTGATTTATTTATTAAAGAATGACATTTTTAATGATCTGTGTTATCTATAATATTTTGCAAACAATTTAGGTGTATTATCACGCGAGTTATAGCACATTCCATCTCCAGCCTCTAGCTTGGCATGTAACTGAGAAACAAAGTGAAAATTCATTTTATGTAGACTTATCTGTACAGGTAAGGTCCTTCCATAAATGCTGAATAAATATATCTGTACTGAAAATCTTTTTTTATCTGTCTATATGGAGCATCCGCCTTAAAAGTCCTTGTGTGAGGTGTTATTTAAAAAACAAAACAAAAAAAAACAGCTTAATTTTCTGATACAGAATAAAGCATTCAGCAGTGCTGAGGTGTAATATTAAATGCTCATATGTGCGTCATAAGGCTAACTTTTTAATCTAAACCTAAAATACTCCAAGAAACAGACAACATATTATTGTTCACATGTAACAGTTAAACATGGTGGCTGATATTCAAGTAGTTGGGATGAAGGGATCCATGGAGGGAAAATGTTTCGACCTAATACGACACCACAGTAAAACCCAGATAGCTTTAGGAATAGATTTTAAATATAGTTAAAAGTCTCCATACTGTCTGTCAATTTTAAGGGTGGCCCTTGTTCTTCTTGGAAGCTGCATGTGGCCTGTAGGTGGCACAGTAGCTTTTTTCTGCTCTGTACCAAATGCTGTGGTTTGATCTTCATCTTCATCTCATTAGGTGTTGCCTGTCGGCTCCGAGCAGGCCGGCACGCCACCCACAGAACACCCGCCTCTCTTCCCGGGACCTTGTCTAACTCAGGTGCATTACTCTTCCCTTTTCTATCACTGCTTTGCTCTCTGTTGTTTAGTCTTGTACTTTCCTCACCATGTTAAACACGGTTCACTCTCTCCTGCCTTTCTCTCTTTCGCCATCTCTGTCCACTGTCCTGAAAAAAAAACAAAAAAAAAAAAACAAGTGAGGCATGCCGAGCGCTCGCTAATCAGATTAATATCAATTTTGCATGGCGTCACATTTCTATGAACCTCAGTGGGCCTGTCATTCTTATTAACACTAATGTCACTCTCTCTTCCTCTCTTTTCCTCTCTTCTCTGTGTCTCTGAGGAATTTAGGACATTGTGGGAGGAAATTATTTTACATAATTTTTTTTGGGGGGGGTATATAATCTGTAGCTTTATCAATTCTATTAAATGATCATTCTCAGATGTGCTCATTTGCTTTTGAAAGAATCTGTGAATTTCCCTGGCTCAAAGCTTTTTTGTTTTGTTTGTTTGTTTGATTTCTTTTTTGTCTTACACTGCGTATTCTCATGACGCGTTTGTTTTTGTACGATGTGACTGAACGGATTTCACTAACGAGTTAACCGGCTTGTTCCTTAGTCCCAGCAGCCACTGGAGGATCTGGATGCCCAGCTGAGGCGAGCTCTGAGCCCTGAGACGGTGTCGGTTAGCAACGTCACCAATCAGGTACACAGTACAAACTAACATGCTTCGACAAAACACCCACGTGTCAGACACGTGCGTACGTAATCTTTGTTTAGTCATGAACGTGAACCGCACCGTAAATGAAACGATCAGCGTGGGTTCAGCTAAAGCTTTTATTTTAACGTTGTGGTGAACCCGCGTGCATGACGTGTGATCATGAATGACGTGTAATTCTCCTCCTTTCTCTCTCTCTCTCTCTTTCTTCTGCAGTCCTCTCAAACCGGGGTGTGTTCTGGAGGGCAGCCAGGTGTGTAGTGCCTCTTACTCAATGACAAAATATGACATTAGGAAAAAAAAAAGAAATCGCAGTAGCTTTATCATATACTCAAAAAAAGATATAGCCTGATATTTGAGATGCAGGCTTTTAACTCATATAATCAAATTTAATAGTGTTTTAGATAAATAACCTCTCATAAACGTCTCTTGCAGTTCCATTTTCTCTTGAAGGGGACCCAGGGATTGTTCCTGCACCCGGAGGCTTCACCCTGGGCCGATTTCAGGTGAGGATCCTTCCAGCCCTCTTGAATCTAAAGTTTTTCACATTATTTAACAAAAAATATTTCCCTTTTTTTTTTTTTGTCTACCTGCTTTTGTCTTCCAGGTATCATTAGCAGCTGATGACTCTTCCCTGCTGCCTCCCACCACCTCCAGTGACTCATCTTCCTCTACTACATCTTCATCCACCTCCTCCTCATCCTCTAATCTTTCCAGTCCTGAGAACACTCTGCACAGGACCTCTTCTCCTCTGCGTGAGAGAGGGGGCGACGTGGTGGACGGTTTGCCTTCCGCGCTACCCAGCCAGCCCACGACGATCGGCCGCTTCCAGGTGACCACCGACAGCCAAACCACAGTAGGACGTTTCTCAGTGAGTCGAGCCCCTGATGAACCTGGAACTCCCACACCTGGTGACGCAGAGTGTCAAGAACCACCACAGCAGAGTCCTCAGGTTATAGGTAACGGCCCTGCGCTCAGTCCTGAGGGCAAGAGTCAGCTGAGCATGAACAACTCCTTTAACTCCTACTTCAGCAGCGATAATGACTCCGAGTTTGAAGACGAGGACTTCAAGCAGGAAATCAGCAAGCTACGTGAGAAGTACGTTTCTCTTTCTGTTTTACTGTATTATTACTTAAAGACATGATTTCAGTAAACAATATACAGCACGGTGTTCAGTTGTGTTCAGTGTTGCGTCTAAACAGACGAACTGTGTCACAGAATATTACCGTGTAAAGTCTGGATGTTGTTTGGTCTGATATTTTATTTTAAAAATGAAAGACTTTAATACACTAACCTGATCTTGGAGTTTTTTTTTTGTTCTTTTGAAATATATTTAATGTAGATGGGAATGTTTTAATTCCTAAATGTATTACTGTTTTTATTTTGTTTGTTTGTATTTACTTATTTCTTTTTCATTTTTTCCATACATTTCATCATTTACTTTATATTTTCATTCCCATTTATTAAGTTTTGTTTTTTTTCCACATCATTCTTTTTGTTTTTTTTAAACCTAAATAATCTACCCTTATTCTGCACTCTTGCATCTTCTTCTTCTTCTTCTTCTTCTTCTTCTTATTGTTATTACTGTTATATGTTATTGTTGTTATTGATGATGTTGTTGTTGTTGTTGTCAGGCACATGATGGAGAGTCAGGCTCTGTACGCCCGTCAGAAAGAGGAAATCGATGCCCTTTTCACCCGAGTTGGCAAAGTCCCACCCGCCATCATAAACCCACCCGCGGTGAACCTGGCTGGGCGCAGGCGCCGACCCACCAAGAGCAAGAGCAGCAAGTCGAGTCGCACAAGTTCTCAGGGCAGTAAGAGCCCGGTTCAGCCTGGTACGCTTTTATTCTACTACACCAGAATACAGTGTAATAAAGTGGGTGCTAATTATGAGTTCTGCAGAAAAAATTACAAGTTGGGCTGTGTCTGTGTGTGTGTGTGTGTGTGTGTGTGTGTCTGTGTGTGTGTGTGTGTGTGTGTGTGTGTGTGTGTGTTTTTCAGGGAGCACTACTTTATCAACTCAGAGTGCTCCCT
>JAOTRN010000016.1:13755609-13765922 GCA_028566695.1 Bagroides melapterus
GAGAGACAGAGAGAGAGACAGTAAGTGAGAGACAGAGAGAGAGACAGTAAGTAAGAGAGACAGAGAGAGAGAGAGAGACAGAGACAGAGAGAGAGATCCACATTAAAGTAGAGAAGACAGCTGAACATGAGAGTTAATTGTCTGTACATGCTTGAGAGAGCAGTATGGTTGGGGGGGGTGTTGGGGGTTGTTCATCGATCACTGATTATGTTTTTGATACAGAAACTTTGAGCAGCCAGAAGCAGGTCTAAGCTGTACAACACAAATAAATTTGACAAACGAGAGACGAGAGACTGGACCCATGCACAGCAGTGTTACCTTTTGTTTAACAGAAGTAAACCTTTGAGTATAGCCCATGACACATTTCACAATATCTAAAGAGGGAACATGTCACTGTTTGGCATCGCTTTGGAGTCATATACGGGACTGTTTGCCTATAAAGAAACTTTATACGTTAGACCACATGAGTAACAGGAATCGTCCTGGATACGTCGGTTCTCCGCAGTCGTCCCGCGTACCTAAGAAACACGCAGCGTTAGTGTGTCCATGAAGAGACAGGAGATCCTGAAGACCTGGAAGAAGCTGTATAACTTTATGACAGTAACAGAGGACGGTGGAGTAAAACAGAGGAACGTTCAGAAATGGTGAAAGCGATATCATTAATATCATAAACCCAGCAGCACTCTATAATGAGCGTGTTCGCTAGAAATGCTAATGTTCACATTTTTATTTGCAGATGGAAAAAAGTAAACCCTTCGGTGTGTGTAAGGAGGAGACGAAGTGCGTGACGTCCGAGTGTGAAGGTTGTTGCGGTACTGTCTGTGGTGTTGTGGTGCCATTGGCTCTAGACAAATGTACAAGTGCTTGGGTTCTGCAGGTGATTCTATTACGACTTACAACTACAGGATGAAGACAGGTGATGGAAGTATAAACGACACAAGGGATGCAGGATAAACACACACACACACACACACACGTGTTAGAACATGACGAGGAAGATGAAATGCTTATTGTGTCCCATATTTGACAGAAAGAAAAGAGAAATGAGATGCAGGTGGGAGGGGTTGAGGACGGTGATTTTAACATGCTCCTGAAACTTATATGACATCCATACAGTGATTACATCATACTGTTTGTGGACTCCAGGCATAAATCATGTGTGTATATAATAAAAGAAATACTAATAGCAAAAAGGGATGACAAAATGAAAAAGAGATGAAAGAGATGCCAAAAGACACAAAACAGGACATTCGCTCCAGGAGAAGCAGACACTGTCTCAAAATGATTAAGGAACATGTTCAGCTTCAGCAAAAGATGAACCTGTGGAAACCTGGACTGCATTCAGGAAAAAAAAAAAAGTAGTACTTCACAGGAAAGATCACAGCAAGTCAGTTCTCGAGTTCAAAACAATCCCACACAGCCTCTAAGCAAGGCCAATTGTTTTAGCAGTGCTGTGACTGAGCTGGTTGTCGGTGTGACCATGGGCATATACTCAAAATATTTACACACAGAGGACTATAGCAGTCACAGAGCCCAGCAGAAGGACCGAGGCACAGCAGGCGCTGCAGACAACACACACAATGTTGATCTGTTAGAATGTTAAC
The DNA here is from genome assembly GCA_028566695.1 of Bagroides melapterus. Taxonomy (NCBI): domain Eukaryota; kingdom Metazoa; phylum Chordata; class Actinopteri; order Siluriformes; family Bagridae; genus Bagroides; species Bagroides melapterus. Next base: position 13,757,214 of record JAOTRN010000016.1, read on the forward strand.
ACAGTGTTTATTTGAAGGGAAAAAAAAAAAAAAAAACCCAGCCAAAGCCATCAAACAGAATGACGACAGAGAGACCTCAGCCCCACTGGCCTCAGAACAGTACACACAGATATATCTCCATAAATATCAGCACTTGGATCAAGAAGCAATGTAGTGGACATCTAGGGTTTGTTTTGTTTTGTTTTGTTTTAAATTAAATTTATTCTGTTTTCTTTTCATACAGAGGGACATTACAGAAGAATGTAGAACGTTAGGCGAGTGAAGGAGGAAATGTTAATTGTCATGCACTAAGAAACACGCACTCACACCCCACAGTGGCAGAAGCTTTGTTGGAGGCAGCGGCAGTAGAAAACGCTACATGTGTAGGGCTAGAAACATTGGTTACATCGTGCTGTTGGCTGGAGCTCGAGGGGTGACGCCTGAGGGCCCCCTGAAAGGAAGTGCCGCTCTGGAACGCACTCACTACATCCATCTGCAAGGAATCAGAGAGCGTGACAGGAGGGCCCAAAGAACGCATACAGGAGAGAGAGAGAGAGAAAAAGACAGAGAGAGGGGCAAGAGAAAGAGAGAATATGAGAAGCTGGGAGGGGGGGGACAGAAAAAGAAGGGCACCCATATAAAGAGAAGACAGGTAGCAGCATGGAGAGAAAAGGCACTGTAGGGAAGTTAACCCCAGAGTTTGCCTCCCTGACTTTACCCTGATCAGTACATTAAATCAAAAGAGCTATATAAGAGCTACTGTACAGTTAACTGTAAGAAAAGACATCGGAACTAATTAAGTCTGAAGAAAGCACAGAGTGTACTGGGATCCTGACCTGATGTTCCTCGACATGGGGCATGTAGAACAGAGTCTAGGTGAAGTTACCTGAGTCTGTATCCTGTTGAGGCCTCGGAACCAGAGGATCTGCCCCCTGCGTAGCTCGCGCTCAGCGTGGTCGATCTCATCGAGCTCCTCCATGTCCTCCAGCTCGTCGTCTGGAATCTCTTCCTTCTGAGTTCCGTGACCAGCCGTCTTCAGGAACTTCAGGCGACTGGTCGGGATGGAAGAGATCACCTGCACAAGGGCAGAGAAACAGGAAAACTCTCCGTCAAACGCCACACCTCAGTCAAGATACTACACTCTAAGATGAAGAGTGTGTTCGTGTGTGTAGTGTTTAGTGCGCTGGAACAGAAAACAAATCAAAAGGATTCATGTTACTCAGATGTGCACAAAAGGATTAATACATGTGAAAGGTGTTTTTCTTTCTTTTTTTTTTTAAACAATTTCTCTGATACCTTCTCTGGTAAAAAGCCTGTGGGTCTGGACAGTTTTAATTTTCCTGATGTGTCATTAAAAGCCAGACGATAGTTTTTAGTATTAGTCGTTTAGTATGTTTCTGTTTTCCTTTCTCTCTCTGTGAAATAATTATTTCTGGGGAATACAAACAGCTGCTTGGACCCAAAATGCATCTATAAACAAAGACAACAGCATAAATGAAGATAACAGCTGGATTTCTGGCACTGACACTGAACAAGTCTTTATTAAACTAGATTTATTTTTCCATCACCCACTTTGATGTTTTCTTGAGGCGTCGGCCACAAGAGGGCAGCACTGAACCGGCGTGTAACTAAACTGTAGCTGATCCACCTGCTTGACCAGGAACCGTCTAAAATAATCATGGCCGTCTGATGTTCTTTCTACCAGGTTATATTTAAATAACTGCAGTCTTACCTGACCCCAGAGCAGACAGCCACAGCCTAAGAAAACACACCAGAGCCACTGGTCAATGCTGAGACCCACACAGCTAAAGGGCTTCCCTCCAAACTGAACAATGACAATCTGGAAAGAAAAGGTTCGGGTTAGTGATGTTAACGCTTCCTGGACTGGTTTTTCACCTGCGTTCGGTTTCGTACCCACCTGGATGATGAACGTGCCAAAGACGATGGAGCAGAAGATAAGGTTGTTGAAGATACCGTCAAAGACGTTCCTTTCGCCGTGGATCTTGCGGGCGTTGATTTCGTTGAACAGCTGCATCAACACGAAGGTGTTGAAGACGATGGTGTAGTGTTCAGATGGCGGTGCATGGAGAGGGGCGTTACGGCCGCTGTCTATGTCGAACAGCTTTTCGCCTGAGAAAAAAGGATAAGGTTAATGTTGAATAATATGTACACACACGCAGGATTACTGCACACTCAATCTTCAACCACCAACCTTTAACGAGTTACACATAACTGAAAGGAATCGTTTGGTGTCACATGGGACTCTTCCAGTTTAGTCCGAGTCACATGGTGTGTGTCCTCAGAGACACGTCCTCGTCTTGACTGAACTACGGTTTGAAAGCATGTGGCATGACGTGTCTTTGAGGAACCACAGGTGAGCGAAACTTCACCTTCTCTAGCTCGTAGCTGTCACTTCATGATTACTAATTTTTTTTTTTTTTTTTTTTTTTAGTAAAGTGCTGCTGGTTCACACCTGCAAACAGAAGAGTGAAGATGACGACGAGCTGGTAAACAGCATGGCCCAGGATGTTCTTCATCATGGTTCTGGAGATGAGTGGTTTGTTACGGCCATATGGCTTCCTCAGCAGAAGAGACTCCGTGGGAGGCTCCGTAGCCAGAGCCAGTGAGGCAAAGGTGTCCATAATCAGATTTACCCACAACATCTGGACGGCTTTCAATGGAGAATCCTGAGCAGGAACAAAAATAATCACATAAAATGCACAACTCAGTTCCTTCAGAACACTAAACAGTTACGGAAATAAAATGTATTATTCTGTGACGTTCATTAATGTGGTCAAACTGTTGTCCTGCTCTATTTTCTAGAAATTATGGGATATTTTGGCTGCTTGTGCTATAATTTCCTTATTAGGTAAGTTAAGTTAGTTACTACAGGTTAACTGCCGTGAGTGTACAGATGTGTAAATCATGACACTTCTGTTATACGATAACCAGAACTGAGCTTTGGACAGAACACACACGCACGTATCAGCCAACAGAAGGCTGTACACATCACTCAGCTTCTTTATGTTGAAGTTCATACACACATTCTTCCCAGGACTGACAAAAAAAGAAAAAATTAAGTTCATGAAACTGCAACATCTTAGTAAAAGAATGTTAAAAAACAAGCACCACTTGTAGCAAGGGACACAAATGTAAGTAGTCTAAGCAGCAAATAATAAATGCTTGGTCAACTCCAGAGTGACTGACTATCTGGAAAATACGACTAATCTCCTGCAAGAAAAAAAACGGCCGAGTATCAGGAATTAAATCTAAAATCTGGAACTACAACAAGCATGTCTGTAACTGCACAACACCTAGGAATGATGTGTAAAACTGGGTTTTTACTTTTTATAAGAGAATATGAGCTGGGATTGTTGTAGAAAAGAACATTTATTAAAAAAGAAAGAAAGAAAGAAATATATATATATATTATCCCCTGTGTTTTAATGTAAAGCTTATTCAGACAAGTGCCGGCTTTCAGTCCAACCATGTAGGAGAGATTTCTGTGTGGCTTGTGAAATGATAACCCGCACGCAGGCACACACGCGCACGCACGCAGACACACACGTGCACGCAGACACACGCACTCTTTCTGGATAAGACTGGATATCTGTGGTATAAAGAATCTTCTATGAAACTCGAGCTTGTTTCACTGAAACTCCATTTTAAAAGCTTTTGCCCTTTCATGGCAACACAAACAACCAAGAAGTTCATTATCATCGGCTTACAGCTTATCAGTCTGCTTCGCTTTTAAATCACTTCGTCCCAAGTGGGTCGTAATCCTGTGCTTCTGCCTCGCACTAATAACCTATCATTTAGGGTTGCCCAGATTAATCTAACAAACTTCCTTAAGCGCTTCTTGGCTTTTTCCTGTTAGTCTATCCGGCATGTCGTCGTCTTTCATGCTGTTCAGAAGAGTACAGAAGAGACTGCGTTACCTGTGTGATGCAAGCTCCAGTGAAGGCCACGATCACAGCCACGACGTTGACGGTGAGCTGGAACTGCAGGAATTTGGAGATGCTGTCGTAGACGTTGCGGCCCCACATGACCGCTCTGACGATGCTGGAGAAATTGTCGTCGGTGAGAATGATGTCGGAAGCCTCTTTAGCTACGTCTGTGCCTGCGATGCCCTGACAACCACAAAAAAGACGAGGAAAAAAAGTCTGCATCTGCATTCTATAGATGCATGTAGTCACTTTAAGAATGATTGAGGGTCCAATACCATAGCAAATCCAACATCAGCCTTTTTCAAGGCAGGGCCGTCGTTCGTACCGTCTCCCGTTACTGCTACGACTTGCCTCTGTTCTATAACAGTGCTGTCGATGATACCTGAAAATGAAACAGAATTAGTTTATCATTGCTCATAAAACAATGTGTGTGTGTGTGTGTGGGGGGGGGATAAAACAAACAAAAAAAATAAATAAACAAACAATACCTTTAACTAACGTGTGCTTGTCTGTCGGAGAGGATCTCGCCAGGACTCGGAGTTTAGGCCATATTTTATCGATTCGCTCCTGTTCGATCTATAAAACGAGCGCATCGTGCCTGTCAGGACTTTAACAGAAATCTTAAACGTGTACGTGTGCTCTCAGCAGAAAGAGCTTTTATCTCACCTCTCCTTTCTCGTTGCGTATCCGCCGGTTGAATTCTTTACCTTCAAGGCAGAGAAAATCGTCTCCAGGCTGCAGGATGCCACATTTGGTTGCTATGGCGCGGGCTGTGTTGATGTTGTCCCCGGTCACCATGCGTACCGTAATCCCGGCACGCTGGCACTTTCTGATAGCATCCGGGACCTGATGAAGAGAACTGGGTCAGATGCTACACGTCACTAAGCGTTACATTTATTTAATGATATGTAACAGCTGTTACTAATAATTTCTGGACCGGACACAAGGTCATACTTCCGGTCTGACGGGGTCCTCGATGCCCACCACGCACACACAGGTGAGTCTGGTGAGTATATCGGCCTCGTTTTCCCAGTCGGGTTCCCCTTCCGAGGCAGGGAAATCTCTGTAGGCCAAGCATATTGTTCTCAGGCCTTCAGAGGCCATGGGCTCAATCACTTTCTTCACCATGTCGTCCCTGTCTCTGGGTCGGAACACCTTGGTCTCACCGTTCGCTGTAAGGATCTTATAACATCTAGAGAAGGAACGAGATGTACAGGGAGAAACGGTTATGAAACAGCAGGATGAGAAGCACCATCTGGGTAATTCCTCTGGAGAAACGCATAAGTAGCCTGGATGGTGGATTTGGAAGAGCAGGAGGAGGAAGGGGGGATGGGGGGGAAAAAAAGAAAAAAAAAAAAGCAGGCAAAAGCAAGCAAGCATCTGATCTGCTTAGTATGCGTAAGGACGCCTCACTATAATCAGAAAATGACATCGGGACTGAAGTTTGAGAGATGCCTACTTCTTGAGTAGAATTTCCGAGGCTCCTTTGCTGAACATCCGGAAGCTTCCGTCAGCGTTCTTCAGCACGGTGCTCATGGATTTCCTGACAGAGTTGAAAGTGTAAACTTTATAGAGCTTCTCCTCTGGGATCTCGTTGCGGATTGCTTGGTAGTCTTTTTTCAGGTCCAACACAAAACCAAGCAAGGCACATTCGGTTTTGTTGCCCACCTGACGGGATAGACCTCCCTCCTTCTCAGGAGGCTATGAGGGAAAAGAAGAATTAACAAATTAAAGTCCATTCATTTTTTTTTTTTTTTTAAATTGCCCTACCACAATTCCTGTCTAAGAGATGTGATGAATAACTGAAATAGTCCCAGGTGAACTAAACCAATGATTTTTACACCCGGATGCGAGTGCACTCACCATGATCTTGGTAGTGTAAGCGCTGTTGACACTGATGCCCAGAATGAGCAGGTCCATGGTGCTGGCAGGGATTACTTCCGGCTCAGGGACCTTCCTGTAGTGCTGTTCTGCGATGTAAACCTGCACCACGGTCATCCTGTTCATGGTTAGAGTGCCTGTCTTGTCTGAACAGATGGCAGTAGCGTTGCCCATGGTCTCGCAGGCATCTAAATGCCTTACCAAATTGTTGTCCTTCATCATTTTCTGAAAAAATAGAAAAACAGGGTGGGGGAAATAAAAAGATTAGACCGGGCAAGGACAAGATCGTGTAAAAGAAATTCTACGCTCCTAAAATCTACAGGCCGTGTGAACGTAACAGCTAAGGTGAGAGCTTATTGGCAAGATGAACTGTGCGCTGTCCGACATGGTGGTCGGTGATATCACTATATTTCAGAGCGGGACGTACTTTGACAGAGTAAGCCAGGGAAATAGTGACAGCAAGAGGCAGACCCTCAGGGACAGCCACCACCAGGACGGTCACGCCGATGATGAAGAACTTGACGAAATACTGGATGTATATGGGAGTGCAGCTTTTCTCCCATGGAAGGCCTTGTACCCAAAAGGTGTTCAGAATAAATAACACCACCAGGATTATGACAGTGATGGCAGACATCACCAGACCTGCACAGACATAAGAAAAGCACACCCTTAAACCAGTGTTACACCCAAAAGATCAGAGCCCAGCTGAAAACAATAGGGTTAGCTTCAGACACCGCAGGATGCTAATAAACAGCCACGGCAATTCGCTAAGAGGAGGAGTAAGAGTGAGATTTTGGTAATTAGGGCGAGGACTAAATTGTTCTGACCTGCTTTGCCGATTTGGACTGCGAGTTTAGTCAGCTTCCCTTGGAGAACGGATTTCTCTTTTTTTGGCAAGTTGGCTTTGCGTTTCTCCTCTGCATCTGCCCCTTCGTCACTGTTCAGGGGCTGCATTTCCATCGCAGCTCCGTCCTGGGCTTTAGCTGAAAACAACACAAAAAAGAGACATCGAGAGAGAGAGACTTTTAGAGAAAATAATAATAATAATAATGATAATAATCATCATCTTTGGTTTCTGCTCCAAACATCATTATCTGTAATCTGGTTTAACCCAGAGCTTTTTCAATTTAATTTCTAAATAAAAAAAAAAACGTCAGTATGATGTGTTTATTCTGACTCCAGCTTCCTTACTGGACTCCACTAGAGATGTTCGCAGCTCTATTATTTGAATTTGCTCGCCCAGATATTATTTGTTGTTTGCCGTCATCAACAGATTTGACCGAGTTTTAAAAAGGTTTCTGGGAATTAAATAGTCCATGTCTCCAAAATCCTCAAACATGTTCTTCACTTGGGTTTACTCTTCCCTCTCTTTTGTTTAACAGCTACATCTTTCATTTGCGTGGCTACAAAGAGCTTCGGTTCGGTTCCGGCTGTGCGACAAGCTTTGTGAGTCTTGGAGCGCCGGGTATATAATGGGTCTCGTTCTCTGTGGGAGAGATTGACTGTAGGGTCCCTCTGTGCTCCCTGCGAGCAAACAGGCCATGTTCATGTATGCACAAAAGGAGCACAGAAACTAGGGCGCCTCTTCGGCACTCTGGTTAAACATTTCTTTCTAAATGGTGAATAGAAATTCAACAAGATTTGCTAGAAATTAAAAGGGGAAAAAAAAAAAAAAAAGGTGGTGGAATTCATCACAGTAACTTCCCAAGTCCAACAGTACTCTGTCCAACTAACCCAGGTCTTAATACAGTATTATCAGTGGTGTATCACAAACACACACCCGTCATCATTGTGATGAAATCGGCACGTCACTGCGAGTGTGTGCGCGTGTGTAACAGTGCAAACACACTCACACACGCCCCAATAAAAACAAGAGAGATATCTCTAACCCCTGTAGAACGTGCGGGTTAAAGTACGTGCTGCAGTTAAAAGACACGCAGGGTGAAATGTGTGTGTCGTGCTTGTCCTGTGCTGTGCTGGAACCGCTCTCCACTCCACACGGGCCTGTAATCCTAGTCTGTGGTATTAGACCTTGTTCCTGGCAAGCGTGGAAATGAGAGAGGCAGTGCAGCCTTTGCTTCAGTAAACATTGCAGTCCTGCTTCTATATCAAACCCAGACTAAATAACACCTAACAGACATCCTGTTATCAGACCAGGCACCAGACACGGTCGGCTCGAACAAGACACTCCTCTGTTACAGTAAACGTTCGCTCTTTTATTAACGTTATTGCCCATTACACCCACTGTGCACTTCATTTGGAATACCTGCATGTCCATGTATTTATCTAAACAGCCAATCATGTGGCAGCACCACAATATATAAAATCATGAAGATGCAAAAAAAATTAAATAAATTATCTCCAGCTTTAACCGTGGCATGGTTGTTGGAGCCAGCTTACATGGAATGGCATGAGAAAAAAAAAATCCTGAGAGGAGGAAGTGAAGGCCTGAAATTATTCACGGTTACAGCTGATCACTAAAGTTTACCAGGTAAGTGTTGTGGTTATTCAGTCATGTTAGTTGTCACAAAGCAGCTTTAATGGAATATAAAAAAATGCTGAATAAAAATGTTAATGTTTCATATAATGATTTCATTTCATCCCTAATGAGCAAGAGGAAAAATGACAACACTCAAGAAAACTCGAGAGGGAACCTCTTACGCAGGATTGCTTATTGGGATCTTGGTTTAAAAAAATAAATAAATAAATAAATATTTTATTTTTTTTGCTGCACACAATCTTTACCTTCAGAAGGTCTCTGAAATTCATTATTTATGATCTACAATCCATCAAGCCAGCTTCAATAGAAATGTTATTCTTTATTCAAGGGACAGTAAAAATCTTTATATATATTTTACACACACACACACACACACACACACACACACACACACACACACAC
>JAOTRN010000016.1:13874136-13886020 GCA_028566695.1 Bagroides melapterus
AATTCTGCATGTTCTGAAATGATGTTTTGTGTTATATATTTTAAATAAAATAAATCTAGCTAGCTAGCTATTCTTCTTGTAAAAATCATAAACAACAAAATAATGAAATTTTACGTAAAAAATATACTTTATATAAACTATACCCACAATGCAATGCAACCGGAAGTTTAGCAGCTCCTTTGGGGGCGCTTGAAGCAAAGTGAGCTCGCGCGTTTGAAAAGGCGGGAGGGCGCGTCCGCCATTTTGTTCGAAGTCCCCTTCGTGTCGGACACTAGACCACTTCGCGCCGACAGGAAACACAACTTTTTAGGCATGGATCACGCGTTTTATGTGGTGCAGTCTCCACCGGAAGATCCCACGATAAGCCCGGATTTTACCTATAAGAGTAAGTAGAAGGAACATCGGCATATTTTTCTGCGTGTTCAATGTTTCGGTATTTTTCCCTTATTATTGCGCGCGCTCGACGGCGGCCATGTTGACTATCCTAACGAGTAGACTCCGGAGCAGCCTCGCGCACTAGCTTCATGGGGTCTGCGTAACGGCGGAGTCTGATGTACATACACCCAGGAATTTGTGTTATAATTCATACTTTTAAATAACCTATGCGGATATAAATATCCCAAACAGAGAGGGTATAACCGGCTATAACCTTGTTAAGTCACATTTTGGAAAGTATACGTTAACGTCCGCGTTTTGATGCACAAGTCACTGTGGCGCCGCTTAGCAACAAACTGTCGTGATTTTAGTAAAATCCTTTTTACAAAATAGCTTCATAAAAGTAGAAAATATGAACAAACATAGTAAATATAAAATTCATAGTAACACGTGAAATTAAGGCCAGAGGAGAAAAAATGCACAGGAAAGAAAGACAATAATCAGTCTATACATTTATATAAATGACTTATTTATTAAAGCTTTTTTCCCCCTTTAACTTATCTGTATTAAATCCTAGGGAAAAAATATCCTTCATTTCTATAACACTTTTGATTCTCAGATCTCAAAGTAATTTTTATACAGAAAAAAAAAATAATTGTACTAACTTTAATAAAAGTTTAAAGGCAGTCTCCATTGATAAATGTAAACAATTGTAAGAATCTGTTTTTACACATCACATTTTAGACACTGAGTCCAAAATGTGATGATTTTATATATAAAAGTGAAAAAAAAAAAAGAATTTAAAACATGTTAAAAAAAAATCCAAAAGGAGAAAATATTTATTTTATTTTATTTAAACTTTTATTACTAAGAAAATGTTGTATCAAAGTTGAAGATGAACTAGAATATAAATTTATTTTTTACTAGTGTTTTTGTTAATTAGACACAAAGTAAATGACACCAAAATAATTTAAAGTAATTGTGCTCAGAAAGAAATGCTTTCTAAAAGTAATAACGGTGTTAAGAATATAGAAAAGTAGTCCATGGTTGCCAGGTCTGTATTAACTCAACCTCTTATAATTATTAATAAAAACTTTCTTTCTTTTTTTTCACTGAAATTTATTTGCAAGCTGTTAAAGAAAGTTAGTTATATTGTCAATTGGTAAATATTTACAGCCATAATTCACACAGTTAAAGTGAATTGTGTATCAGTTAGAGGAATTGAATTGGGAAAAAAAACAAACAAAGGATATTGCACATTTGCATATTTGAAGAAAATAAATTAATCTTATGTTAATTGTCGCTTATCTATGACGATTGCAACAAAAATGTACAGAAAACTGGGTGAAAATGGGTGAATTTTACTTCAGGATTTACTCTTTATTTATTCCTGAAGTGGTGGAAATATAATCAAATGATTCGTTCATTTATTACCGGGTGTTTAAATAATCCCCCCACAAACTGAGTATTACAGAATATAACACGGGACTGCGTTTTTAAGTATGGATGAAAGAGTGAAAGGTTTCTGTACTGTTACCTGCTCAGGTGAGATCTCAGACGTGTTGAGGATTAGAATAAGAGTGGTCTATGGGAGCACGGTTACCATGACAACCTTACTGTATACAGTATTACATCTGCAGATGTCATAGATAATATATTGTAGCGTTATTCAGTCCAGGAATTCAGACAAAGTGTATTTTAAAAATAAACACCTGTTATTTATTTAGTAAAAGTCTTTATTTATTTTTTCCAAGTGTCTGAAGCCGAGCTGGTGAAGTTTGTGAGGTTACGTGCTGCCAACGATGCGCTCTTCACTGGAAAGAGGAACACGTCAGTCATTGCTTGGAGGTATTAATAGTGACACACACACACACACACACACACACACACACACACACACATATCTGTATTATAATCTGTGTGTGTTTGTGTTTACAGAGCCATCTTGAAAGAGATGGGGATTCACAGGAAGATGTCGACCAGTCAGGCCAGAAAGAAATGGGAAAACCTCAAAAAGAAATACAAGGTATAGTTTTACAATATAAATCTAATCCAGTCTAACACCCAATAACACGAGCCATGTCACGAGACATGCTGTTAGCAGGTGATGAGCAGTGAGGCTGCCCTTTGTGGGCGTGGCCTGTATAGTGTTCTTAGTTCCTGGGTGAAACTTTGGAATAAAACGAATCATATAAGGCATTAATCAGTAAAACATGCTGACTGTGTTATCACCAATGATCTCTACTAATATCTGAGCTTTATTTAACTTCCTAATGTTTCTCTACATATATGAGAGATGAAGCTACTGTTAGGATGTTCATTTTTCTGTGTCTGTAAATGCTGTGAACTATGAATTGAAGTAGATTTAAAAATAAAAACCTTTGTTATCCTGCACGATGAGATATTGTGGCATTTTGAGAGAGCAGGGTTGTTGATCCTACATCTCAGAGCCTGGGCTTCTGGTCTTTTCACACAGGATTGCCTTAAAGCCTCTGATCAGCCTTTGTTAGTGTACTGAGAGGATCTTGAGAGTTTCTCCCTGAATTTCCTCCTAGTATATCAGCCATCATAAACCTAAGGATTGTATGTAACGGTCATGTTATGTAGTGTTTGTTTGGTAAACACGCCGGTTAGTTTGGTCTAAAGTCCTGCGTTGTTCCTGTTGTTCCTCACACAGGAAATGAAGAACCCTCCTCCAGGCATCACTGTGAACCCGACCAACTGGCAGTGGTTCTCCCTGATGGATGACGCCATGGAGGGCAGGCTGAATGACAGTGAGGCCATGGTGTCCACCATGTCACTGGGTGAGGACAGCGACTACCGCCCAGACAGACCCCGGAGACGAGGCCGCGATTCGTTCCGCAGTGACATCGAGCTCCTGGTCGACGGAGAAGACACCGGGCTATCGGGGGACACGGGACGAGACTTGGGCAGTGACCGAGATGACATGGAGCACGAGAGGGCGCTGCTCGACAGCGACCGGTCGGCTCTAGAGAGCGAGAGGATGGTCCTGGAAAGAGAGAAGATGGTCCTGGACAGGGAGAGAGCCGGGTTGGAGAGAGAGCTCGCCGCTCTGGACCGGGACAGAGCGTCTCTGGAGAGGGAGAAGGCTGCCGTGGAGCGAGATAGAGCCTCTGTGGAGCACGAGCGGGCTCAGCTGGAGAAGAAGAGGGCTGAGATGGACAGAGAAAGAGCAAGGCTGGAGAGAGACAGAGCAGCACTGGAGAGACAGAGAGCAGGCATTGGAGGAGACATAATCGACAATCAGGAGGCACCTGAGAAATCGCCGGAGGTAGAAATGGAGCTAGCATCCGTACAGAGGAGACAAAAATTCCTCGATTTATTCGAGAAGTTGATTGAAAACTTTTGAAAGGTTTCTGATGGAATAATTGCCATCTTGTTACTCTGTGTGTAAATTTTTATTTTAATTTTATTTTTTTTGAAGATGCTGTATGTTTTGCTTGAAGGCTTTTTTTTTCTTTTTTGTGGTATCCTACTGATGTGAACAGTAGACATGTCCCAGACATGTTCAGGGTCCGAGCTAGAGTTCTCCTCAGTCAGGCTGTCAATGAAAAACGTTAAGCCACCTCTGTTTTGGAGAGGTCATCCAGACAACTTTTATTACATTGTGGTATTTCCATACAAAGCACATGTCGCCCTCACACAGTACAATAGCTCTGAAGTGATAACTTGAAGGCTCTTGCCCCCGTGGACAAAAAAAAAAATTTTTTTTGATTAATTAATATATCAAATATTGCAGTTCATGTGGATAAAAAGAAAAAAGTTCAGGATTTATGTTTTTATATTACAATACAGACTTTACAACAAAAATGTTTATGTGGATGCTTCTTTTATTGCATTAGATAATAAATTTTACCTTTCAAAAAAATTCAGCGAGCACCAGCTGTGACTGATTTAACACTCAGAGGGAAAAAAAAAGAATTATATGAATATTAACAATATTTTATTTATTTATTTTTACAAAATACATTTGTCCGCTTATCAGTCCATAATAGAAGTAAAATACATTAAAGGTTTGAGTTTTATTGTTTTTCCCCTTTCAAAATTTTTTTTCTCCCAGATTTCATCAATCTGATTTGTTCTTAAATATTCAGACACACATCATCTTAATTTGTCATATTTAACATTTAAACATGTTAAATGATGTTCGTTATTGCACATGTCAAGGGTTTAAAAAAACTTACTGAGAGGAACAACCGTGTGTGTGTGTGAGTGTGTGAGTGTGTAACCTCTTGTATAAGATGGCCATTCATACAAGTGTTTACTCCAGCCTTAAGGAAAAAAATGGAAACTCAGGTTTTAGTGTGTGTGTGTGTGTGTGTGTGTGTGTGTTTGTTTGTTTAAGCTTAAATAAGGGCTCCAACAGGAATACGTGGCAAACACACATAAGCCTGTGGAGTTCTGCTGAGGATGACTGGGTTGCCGTCCAGGCGAATGTCCTCCAGCGCCATCCGGATGTAGTTCAAGTCCTTCAGTTTGCAGAACGTGTCTTCGTGTATCATCTGGATGTTGTTGTTCTGAGGAAAAGAAAGAAATTCAAATTTTATAACATCAGCTTATAACGTGTTTATACCGCAGCGCAGTTTCATGACGTTTATATTAATGCCCACGTTCTAATATTCTGTTGTTTCTGTAGTAGATCATCAGTGTGTGAAGGCTTCAGCTCAGTGAAGTTTGAAGGATGGTGAGGGAAAGACGGTTTATAGCTGCTATACTGCAAGGAACTGACAAGAACAGGATCTGATTTGTTGGATTGTTGGCCAGAAGATCAGGGTTCAAGTCCCAGCACTGCCAAGCTGCCACTGTTGGGCCCTTGAGCAAGGCCCTTAACCTTCTCTGCTCTAGGGCTGCTGTATCGTAGCTGACCCTGGGCTCTGACCTCAACCTCCCAAATAATTAAATAAATAAATAAATTTTTGTCATATGTGAAGAACAAATTTCACTGTGCTGTAATGTGTATGTGATAAATAGAAGGCTTCTATTCTGTCTTTGGATTGGAGAAAACCTCACAACCTCATGCAAGCCTCACACACAGGGTGAGGGTAGGAACTGAACCCCCAACTTTGAAGGTGCAAAGCAAACCTGCTGACCACTAAAACCACAGTGTTCTTACAAAGCTTTGATAAGAACGTAAAAAAAAGTCAAGGCCCAGTCTCACAATGTGTTTCAATCCATTCTTCTATTTTTCTGTGAATAATAATAACGTGAGTGTGGATTGTGCTGTTTGCCAATGGACTCTGAGGCTCTGAAGACTTAAAAGTAAATCTGCTGCTGTGATCTTCTGTCTTTTAAAGGCCGTGTGAAGGATGAAGTTCAGACAGTGACGTCTCTTATTAAAGCTTAGTGTAGTGTAGTGGAGCGTACACATGGGGGCAGCAGTGAGGTGGGAGTGCAGGTACCTGTAGGTGCAGAGAGCGTAGAGTCTCAGGCAGAGGAACGGGGATGTGGTCGATGCTGTTGTCTGTCAGGTAGAGGTAAAGTAGACCTGTCATGTCCTACGACAGAGAGACAGCAGGGTTACAGAACGATCGTTCAACACGTTAATACGTATACACTGTGATTACTGTCGTTCGTTTCTGAAAAGCGGGTTGCGTTCGGATCAAGAAATACGTTATGTTTTTCTGTCGAAAAAAAACAGTATTAATTTCCTTAGGCAAATTTTTTTCTCTCTTGAATTGAATACGATTTAAAAAAAAGACCCCACAGAGCTTATCATGCTAGTCTCTCCTGAAGACTCAACAATTACACGTTTCATTTAAATCCAATCCAATCCATTTCATTTAAATCTGGAGGGTTTGTCCTGGACGTCCATGTGGAAGTAACGTAGACTACACAAGCAATTAAATTAAAGGTTATTTTATAAACGCCGCACCCGTGACAGATCGTGTAACACGTTTTCTTTCCCTCCTACCTTGAAGGCTTCGTTCTGGATGCCGGTTCTGCCCAGACGGTTGTGACTGGCATCTACAAGGGTCATGGAGGTTGGCAGCGCTGGGAGTTGAGCCAAACTGTTTTCTCGTATTACCAGCTCCTCTAAAGCTGGCAGGCCGAAGAGAGCGCCGTCTTCGATCTTCGAGATGGCGTTACTTGTCAGATCGATCCTCTTCAGTTTGTCTTAATGACAGAGGAAAAAAACATTTAGCAAGAAATCGATATGAATTTCTGGCCTGTTTTATCATATGGTTATTCTACATAAATATTACACATAAAAAGCACCAATAAAACTTCTGATTAAAATTATTAATGTCATGTCTACACAAGAATCAGCTGCCAGAATAAAGATTTTTCCAAAGTACAGATTTTCTGAAGCTCAAAAGACATGGTGGACGAACCAAACTCTAAGCCTTCATCTAAAAACGTAAGGATCTTTTACTTGTTGTAGCTTTCAAATAATTACTTGTATACATTAGCCATTTTTAACTTTATTTATATTCTATATACTGTTTGTCACAGTGTCCAAATGAATTTTAATTTTTTTACATTTTTTTTTACTATTTAAAATTCCATGTTAAAGTTGACTGGATATTGTGGGCTGACCTGACATTCTTGACAACTTTTCTTCAAACTGGAAAAAAAATTCTACTCAAGTAAACATACTCAGGTTAGCGAAGTCTGATTTGTTGATCTTCGTGATCTTGTTGTAGCGGGCGTAGAAGTGAGTGGTATCTTTGGCAAGAGGAGGCACATTCACCAGCTTCACATCATCACAGTACACAGATCCTCCCAGGCAGGTACACAGTAGACAGGTGGACATACCTTGCCACCAAACCAGTCAAAAGTGTCCACAAAAAAGAAAAAGAAAAGAAAAAAAGAAACAATGAAACTATAGTAATGTTCTCTCAAGTTGGTTCTCATGAAACCCTGGATTGTCCACGTTTTGGCTCCGTTTGATACAATCACTATAACAAATTGACTAAGAACACTAAATCTCTGGTAAGCAAGTTTTGGGAGCTGGAGGAAATTAAATTGTGCCGTGTTTGATCTCAGAGGACCCGTTTTGAAAAGAATTAACTAACAATGAAAATGTTAAGTGAATTTAAGTTAATTTGGGACTCTTTCTAATTTGCAACACTTGCAATAGCAAAATATCTGGATTACTAATCTGTAGTTGTTTAAATCTTATGACCATTTAGTACGGTTTAACAAATGGGCACAAATAACAGGTCTGAAAATAAAGCCAGCATTTATCGACTGTTCCAATGAATAAAATGTAAGCAATGTAGAATTTAAAACATTGGACATTGTGTTATTGAAAGTATACCGACCTTAGTGTGCATTTCTCTTAATTTGGCTAAATTCTACATGGTTGTTGTAATTCACAATATTCATATTGGTTGACCTTAAGTGTACAATGGACAGGTGGGACACTAACCTTGTACATCAATTTCAATGACCTCAACATCAGGCTCAGGGCTCGTAGGTAGCCCTGAACCTATTGTACTCCCAGTGACCTCCTGGGGTGGGGTCTGGGTGATGGAAAACAGCTCCTCCTCTTGTTACACACAACGTTAGGATGTTAGGAGAAGGATTAGCACAGGGTTTGACAAAGAGATAAAGTGAGCAGTGAAGATCTTGAGTTAAACACAAATAACACACATTTAACCAATCACAGCCAGTTAAATGAAGCACAAAGGTGTGTGAGGAGAGGAAAATTATGTATCAGTAGATGTACTTAATTGTTAAAATGATCCAATATATACTGTATCTGTCAGACTACCTGTGACTCTGTGGCTCTTTTTCAGGCAATTATTAACATTCTACACGGCAAGTGAAATACTAACCTTCCTTTAGCGTAGGGATGATTGTTACCCATTCGTCAAACCCAGATTCCTCAGGAGGCCCTGAAGTCACAGGTACAGGTACCCCCGATTCCTCAGGGAATCCAGATAATTCTTCAGGGTGAGTGGTAACTGTAAAGTAGTTCTCCTCCTCTTGGTAAAGACAAGGTGATGTGGTAAGAGATCAATTAGACCCCCACAGTACAAAAAGAGGCCTGACAGTATGATAGTAACTTTAGCAATAACAACTAAGAATTTAAATATCAGAACAGACACCATTCCGCTGGCCAGCTAAACAACTAGTCAACCCATAGTGAAACACGACGCATTCTACACTATGGAATAGGCAGGTTTTGTGTGTACAGAATGCAGTGTCCACTACAGTCAATAGTACTGACCTCCACTAGGCATCAATGTTACCACAGGGGGTCCAGAGCCTGAGTCCCCAGAAACTCCAGAAACATGTTCCCCAGAATCACCAGAAACAACTTCCTGAGAGCCTCCAGAAACAAAGTTCCCAGAGATTCCAGAAGCAACTTCTCCTGAGACTCCTGAAAAGTCTTCAACATCTCCAGAGAAAAAATCACCATAGGCTCCAGAAACCAAGTCCCCAGATACCCCAGAAACAAAGTTTCCAGAAATTCCAGAAACTAAGTCTCCAGAAACTCCAGAAACTAAGTATCCAGAAACTCCAGAAACAAAGCCTCCAGATGTTCCAGAAACAGAGTCTCCAGATACTCTGGAAACAAAGTCTCCAGATGTTCCAGAAACGGAGTCTCCAGATGTTGCGGAAACGGAGTCTCCAGATGTTCCGGAAACGGAGTCTCCAGAGACCCCAGAAACAAAGTCTCCAGATATTCCAGAAACAAAGCCACTAGATGCTCCTGAAACAAAGTCAGAATGTGTTCCCGAAACAAGGACTCCTGACCCAGAGTCTACAGAGCCTTCAGAACTAATATCTCCAGTGCTTACATCTGCAGAGACTCCAGAAAGCAAGCCCCCAGAACCTCCAGAACCCAGAGGCTCCCCAGAATGGTATTCTCTAGCATCGGGAATCTGTCCAGAAATCCCTGAAGCTCCCGAAGCCTCAGGACCTCCAGAACTCCCATGAATGTCCCGAGAACCCAAAATGTCTTCAGAGATATGAAGGATATCAGTTGGTGTCAGACGCAGCTCTTCCTCTTGTTAGAGACAAGATTAGGTGTTAAGAGACTGATTAGAACTGCATGATGACAATGATTTAGTTTAGACAGTTAGAGATGATGGGAGCAATGGTTTAGGTGATGCATTGTAAGGAAGCAGGGTTACAGAATTATAAGAAAAAAACATTTAACCAATCAAACTGCTAGTTAAATGGATATTAAGCAACTGGTAAGACAGTAGTGTGTTTGTGTGTGTCTGACTGGGTTGTTGTAATTACAGACCTCCTGAAGTGTCTGGTCCCATCAAAACCCCTGGTACACCAGAGCCCGATGGGATGAGCGAAGGCGTTATAGGTAATTCCTTTTTATCCTCCCTTTCTTTTTCTAGTTCCTCTTCTGGTTCCTCTTCCTCTTCCTCTAGTGAGGCTCCATGTGCGGGGCTGTAGTCCTCATCTGGGGACAGAGTGCTGATCTCAATCTGCCAGGAAAGGGAAGTTATATCCAGTGTTTATATGGCTAGTGCCTTTTAAATTTTGAATAACATTTTGAATGTTATTAAGACCAATTTGAGTAAGATGATGATTAAAAACATGGATGATAATTAGCAAATGAACAGTTCTTTCCCTGTATTACGATGATGATTTTTCTTAATATTGGAATATTTTCATTTGCCAGTGATGTCTCCCTGTTGAGTTCTTGTTGACCAGCCTTCTGCCAGTGACTACATTCTGCTAGCATGTTGAACTGTTTTTTTCCTTCAGCCATAACTATACACTTCTTTGGCTCTGAGTGACTTATGAGCCATTCTTCATGTTTCTCACCCCTGCAACAATGTCTATACCTGCAAGTTGAGGAAGAATCCATCCCATATACCTGCTGTATGGCACTAAACAGATTAGTTCAGACATACATTTGCTTACTGTCTAGTGATTCTGATGTTGACACAACACTTCAACAACTTAACTTAAATTTAATCTATACCATGTGCTACACTCAATACTCTGCCACTCTAAGGGAACTGTTTGGAACCTCAATCCTGGCAGTATGAAACCTAGGCCAGGAGGATGTAGGGTGAGGCTCTGCCAGTCTGGTTTATGGGTGGAACACGGGTGCATAGTGGACTTATCCCATAAGACCTGATGTTTTGAACTAAAAATCAACATGTACCATGTACCAAATGTGTGGCACCATAAAATTGCCACAGCCAGGGCCATTGCCTTGTCAACCACTTAAGTCCCATCAGGCCTAAATTGAGTTACAATCTCAGGTAAACAGTATACTATCGGAAGTTGACCATGAACGATGAAGCTGCTGCAAGTACACATGACAAATGTTCAATGTTCATTTTATATGTTGTTTATGAAAAACAAAGTTGATGGTGCGATAGTACGCTGCTTTCCAAGCAAAATAGGCAACGATAAGCTACACTAGGCTTTTATGATTAAAGAATAATGATTATGACTTGTATCTTATACGAGTGCATTCATTCATTCATTTTTCTGTTAAAACAAAATAAATAACACTCATATAACACTGCTTAAATATCATCTATCCAAACTTAACTATAGAAAACAGCACACGCTAAAATCTCTATTAGTATAGTCTACTAAATCATTCATGGTCATCAATGTTCACATTTGGTGCTGAATATTGTTTAACAATGGCCAATATAGACAGTTTTCTGTACTACTTAGTACTGAATAGTATTAAAGCAGAAATGCTTAATTAGAGTATTTTGGGGAATGCTTGACACTATTCTTTACTGGTACAAGTATAACAGTTTTTAAATAACTTTTAATTATTTTATTTTTTTTCCAAATCATGTTCATTACATCTCACCTCGTCCGATATTTCTGAACTGTAGTTCGGATCCCAAGTTACTTAACAAAGAGCCGAGTCAAAGAGCCGAGTCAAAGGGAATGCGTGATACTACTTTATACTGATATTAGAATAACCGTTTCTATATGAATAACCGTTTCTTTATGAATAACTTTTAATTACCTTTATATTTATTTTCCTAAAGCACGTTAATTAATTCTCAACTCGACCCTAATTTCGCGACTGTCCGTTCACCAAAACGACTCCTCTGAACTGTAGATCGGATCCCAAGTTACTTAATAAAGAACCGAGTCAAAGAGCGAGTGAAAGAGCCGAGTCAAAGAGCCGAATCATTTGCGAACTTTACGCTTCGTCAGAGAAAAGACAAACCGAATGTATTTAAAAGATGGTCACAATTGTTTTGTCTTTGTTAACTGTTTTAAAGTTTTTTTCAACGGTAATAGAAATTCTTGTGAGGAAACTGCAGGTTTATATTTGAAAAACTATTGAAAAATTAAGTTTTCCAATGATAGTTAGCATCCAAAATAGCATCAGGGTGGACTCACTGGAAGTTAGCATAAGTAGGCTAACATGGAATGTCAAATTCAAACTCAAATTTTATTCGTCATATACATAAACATACACAGTGTGACATGTAGTGAAATGTATGGTATGACTGTCTGTAGTAAATGAAATAGAATAAAATAAAATAGAACAATAAAAAAGAAAATAGAATAATGAAAAAATAAA
>JAOTRN010000016.1:13909757-13923361 GCA_028566695.1 Bagroides melapterus
CACGTGTATATCTCAATCATCTGACTTTTAATTACTTGTATTTTTTAATCACACACACACACACACACACACACACACACACATACTATAAAAGAGACTCGTATCAGTGAGACACAGTTTGTGTCATACAGTTGTCTATACCAAGCTGTTTACACGTCTAGATTACTGTCTTTTTATTCCACATCTTAGTTTTTGACTAGTCCTCCCTGTTTGTTCATCACCTGACCCATGCTCCACTGTGTTTTGACCTTGCCCTCACTTTACAATTTGGATGTTTCTGTTTTTAAAGCATTTAAATGAATTCTTTTTCTACTCAACAATTTCTGATATTACTTTGCCTCTGTCTCCTTTATATTGATGTGTGATAAGAAACATGTGTGTGACATTAGAAGACGTGTGACTAGAAACAAGTGTGCTGCTGTGGTGTATTCTGGGAAGTGGACTTTGTGTCCTGTGTGGACCTGTGACCAGTGTTAACATTTTTATAATGAAAATGAAATGATAACTAAACAAAAAACATACATAAGCAATCCCTGTATTCCTTAATGCATCAACTGAGGCGTGATCTGGTCGGCGGTGAAACAGATTTTACATGTTAGAGCGGTGGGCAATTAGGAACAGATGATCTTGACAAAAATTAGAATGATCCTCACTGCAAAAAAAAATGACTTTCTTACTTAGTAGTTTTGTCTTGTTTTCAGTACAAATATCTAAAAATTCTTAAATCAAGACGCATTTTCTTGATGAGCAAAATGACCTACGAAGATAAGTCTTATAGTAGATCTTGTACTCGTGTCTCTATTCATGTTCACACACTACAGATAACATTCCTGCAATTTAATATCTGCTTACCCCCAAAACGAGAAAGACGTGTTGAGAGTTGATATCAGATTCCAACCAGAGTCCAATACTGTGTTGAATGTGTGTTTTACTATGAACAGTCCCTCTGCGATTTTGCGATTGCAGAAATGAACGTAAAATTAATCGTTTTTTTAAACGATCTTGGAATTTTTCAAAATCACCACGGATTTTCTGCAGAAATAGGCCAAGAGTCGTCACGTGTCGTCATCACGACACATACTCATCCAAAGCCTTGCATCGAACATGAGTACAGCTATTATTGAAAGTAATTATAATTATATCTTCACCTGTAGAAGTTCAAGTAATTTTTTGCAAAAAAAAAAGGCACACTAAAGTGTTTTTGTCTTTTGCTATCCAACAACTTAATAAAAGTGTGACATTCATTGGGTGAGGAAATTAATTAATTAACACAATTATTTTATCAATATAAACGCAGTTAATAGTTTTTTATTATAATTATTATTTTAAAAGTCCATTGCTCACTGGCTCTGAATGCACATGAGCGGCGGGATGTTGAACAGTAGGCTGACTTGGGATAGACGTCATCACGCATCTCAACCAATGAGAGCATTCGGAGGCGGGGCTAAAGCGCTACAGCGCTTACACGAACCGGAAGGGAAAAGAACTAGCGGAAATATTAAAATGTAGAAAGATACCAAACTATTAAATGGACATTTTCATTTTAAATCTCTTCAACACGGTGAAGTCGATAGAAGCAAAAGTATTTGTAACTGCTGAAGAGTTGAATTTTCTCATCGGAGAACTTCATTAATGTTTAAGTTGAGATTTATTAGAAATATTTTAACCTTTACTATGTAAAGGGAAAACTGCTGTGAAACAAAAAATGTTATTTCATGTACTTTTGTTCATATAGCAGCATTTATAAAATAAAAGTGTGCAATACACAATTCATTATTTAATTTTCTGCATAACATGCGATTAATTGCGATTAAATATTTTATTTATTACCCAGCACTAATAAAAACAATTAGTTTCCTTATTAAAGTTTCCTTATCCCTCTATCCTTTAATTGGACCAGTTCATATCTTCTCTCCAATATGCACATCTTTTAGAATTGCTCCTCATGCTGTGAACATGTGAACATACAGATGCTCTGTGATTGGTTAGTGTTGCTCTGATTGACAGGACACTATGACATTCCTTCTATCAATGAGGACACGGCCTGGAAATCATTAGGAATAGCCAAAATGTTTGACGTTGCCTTTATGAATTATATTTATGGTTTCATAAAGTAGAGGCATCAGTATCATATTAAGTATCATATTAGGTGATATCAGTATCATTTGCAGTATCCCATGGGGAGAAAAAAACTATTTTGTCCAAAAAAACAAACAAAAAAATATTTTCCTGTATATTCAGCTAACAATGAAATATTAAAACTAAAATTTTCCGTTTATCTAATTTTAAATAAATGAATAAGAAGACTTTTATTACTGATTTCCACAAGAAACAAGAAGATGGTGGTTATAACCTGTGTTATAAATGTTATAGGAACAGCAATATTTCCAACTTTTCTTTTAAAATTTGCTTGATAGGAGAAAACCAGACGTACTATCTTACTGCATGGATGTTGTGTGCGGTGAATCAGCTTAGAATTGTCAGTATTATCTGTGGCTTCTCAGTTATTCCACATTACATTCTCATTTTTTATTTCATTTCATTTCATTTCAAGATCATTCCATCATTGTGTTCAGACCTGTTTCAAGTTACAAAATTAAATAGATGAATAAAAAGAAAGCAAACATTAGAGTATTGTGATATGTTTATGAATTTAAAGTTTACACTACGTTTAAGAAACGTGATTTATTTGCTTTAAAAGTTACTGTTGTTTAAAGAAAAAAAAACAAAAACAACCAAAGGTTCATCATTTAACATAATAGACCTGCAATTATGCTCAAAATCTTCCATTTCTGAGATTGTAACTATGCAAAGCGATCAAATATGTACGTGTACGACTCGTTGAATGAAAAATGTTTATATTTTTCCTACAGAAAAGAAAGGAAGAGAGTGCTTTATAGAGAGTGTATGATGAATTGCATGCAAGTAAATTAGAGTACTGAATAAATCTTGCGGTTTTTATGGAGCAGTAAGCTGTTACTGAGTAAATCGAATGTTAGTTTCATTACAAAATACGTAGCGGTTCTTCACAGTTTAAATCTATAATACTTGCAAGTTACACCTTTAGTAGATTTAACTAACCATCACGCTCTGAGAAGAAGATAATATCTAAATATTTGAGTAATGTAAGACAACTTGCTTCGCTTTTCTCTTTTTCTAGCTACTCGACACGTAGAGTAATATAGTTGATGCCGTCTTGGGCTAAACGGATATAAAATTCCAAAGAGAAAAGAGATAGTATACAGATGTAGCTGATCAGAGACGATTAAGAACCACATTTTTAAAGCTAGCTAAATTCCTGAAGGCGTGATATTATCGTGTGTACAGTGAATATAGAGTGTCGGTGCCAGCATTTAGACAAACTATACAAAAGCATACGAGCAAAATGAGGATCTGTGCTTCAATTGGATCCATATAAATATAAGATAGAGGAATGTTTGAAGTGACTGTTAGGATCAGAAATTAAAGGTGTTCAAGCATGTTTTGTATTGAAGCACTAGTCATACATCATACATAACTTTCATAATACGTGTGCCTCATACCGTATACCGGAATGTGCCAAGAATGGATATTTCAGCTTTTATTATATAGATCTCAGTGTACTTTGGGTAGTATTACAAATTTTCCAATGTACAGATCTCCTTACACAAGTAACCCAGAGTTATTTGGTTATTTGAGGCTATACTGACATAATGACTATGGTGTTCTGTCACTATTTGTGAGGGAACGTTACCCTGGTTAACAATATCTGAAGTGTTACTCTGATGTTTGAACAGATCTTTTAAAGGAGCTGGTCAAAGTAAACAGGGAGTTGAGAACTAGTCAAAAATGATCTCGGAGGCCTGACGGAGACAGCTGGATGCCTCTTCAGGCATGCTACTGTGGGTGAGATTGTTTCCATCCAGGCGCAGAGACTTCAGTCTGGAGTAGTTTACAGGTGAGATAATCTTGCAGATGTTGGGCAGTTCAAATTCTGGAAGAAAAAAAAAGAAAAAGAAAAGTCAGACAGTGATGAATACACTACGTCAGAGAAAGGAAGAATCGGAAGGGCCTGAACACTCACTGTTAATTTGATTGACTTGCAGATACAGGTGCTCCAGTGCTTCATTGACCTCAGGGATAGACTGGAGCTTGTTGAAGGACAGGTCCAGCTCCAGGAGAGAAGTCACGTTGAACACACCTGCCGGAACACCTGAGTCTGCCAGCTTGTTGTGAGACAGACGCAGGTACTGCAGTGCAGGCAGTTTGCCCAGATAACCGCTTGGGATGTTTTCAATTTCGTTGTTGTCAACATACAGCATCAGAAGGGAAGCGGGGACGCCTGCTGGGAGTTTTTTTAGTTTGTTCTCACTTAAATCCAGCAGCATCAACGTCTTCAGTCCTTTGAAGGCCCCGGACAGGCCTTCCGTGGTCAGTTTGTTCTTGGCCAGGTGAATGGTAGTGAGGTTCTCCATACCAGACAGTAAACCTGAGGGAATTGTAGTCAGCTGGTTGCCGATGAATTTCACTTCATCTAGGGACTTGGTGCTAAGGGTAGGAGGTTTGTTCAGCTTGTTGTAGCTGAAGAGGAGCTTCTCAAGTTTGCCCAACTTGTCAATGGTCCCTAACTGGATCTTGTCGCTGGTGATGTTATTGTAATCAAGAACCAGCCAGCGCAAGTCAGTGACATTGTCAAAAACACCTCCCTTGATCTCCTCAATAAGGTTGTTCTGCAGGTAAAGGTATTTGATTCCTGTCGGTACAAACGGGATATTCTTCAAGTTGCGGCCATCACAGTACATGGCAGTGGGGAAGTTGATGGGGCAGTCACACTCCAGAGCACAATTAGGCGAGGAAGGCATAGACTGTGCAGCAGGCTGGTAGTCATAGTCATAGTACTGACAGATGCACAGACTGACAAGGCCAGCCAAGAGGACAGACCGAAGAGGGAACATGGTTTCACAGCACTAAAAAAACACTGTGGAAAATCTGATGGAAAACAAGTAAACAAAAGATACAGTCAAATATTAATGTATTCTACCTAAAACACAAATCTTAACATAAAGAATATATAGCATCTACATATAAGCTCAAAATCTTTGTTAGTTTGTTGGAGATCTTTTAACATTTCAACAAATCACACAACTGCAGTTAATTAGCCACGTTTATTCATTATGGCTTACTTAAACTGCTAGCACGAGCCCACTCTTCTTGCCCCTCCTCAACCTAGTACACCCCCTAAAGCACCCCCGATCTTCTTTAAGTGTAAATCATTACAGGTGAAGCTCAAATACAACAATAAGAAAAAAAAATATTATCCCCAAAACTAGGCATGCTCCAAATATATAACATATAAACTTATTTAAAAAAGTAGCATAAGGTATCGTATGTCTTAAATTTAGAAAATCCTCTAAGCAGACCCGTACTTGGACTCGGACACATTGCTGTAATGTTTTGAAGACTGAAACTCAACACAAATCTTCGTTTTCAGAAAATGTTAAATGACATTTAGAGGTGATATAATCACACAGCGCATACACACGCATAATCAAACTAGGCAGTTTAATCTCCTCTTCGATCCTAAAATCTGCATCACAAATACACCGAAACAGACCTTGCTTTGAAGCTACGCCAAAGGGAAAGTCAAAAGATATTACCAGAAACAACAGAGCGCAAACACTAACTTTTCAGAAGAACCCTTTGTGTAACAGGTAGGATCTGACTTACCTTATTCTCTCTCTATCTGTTTCAGGCTGCAGGCAGAGGTGTGTGTGGCCCAAGGTCTCTGGAGAGGATGAGAGAGGGAGGGTAAGAGAGAGGGAGGGATAGAGTCCAGAAGAAAGAGAAGGAGGGAAATAGAGAACGAGAAAACTGGCTCAGCTAAACTACAGTGGCCCTAGAATGATGGAAAACAGCAGTCAGACAGCTTGCAGTGATCGTCAGTGGTCTGTGCACTGTGGCACGTCGCGTCTAGCGTGTAATGAGATTCAGGTGCTGGACGACGCTTCTGCCGAGGTGCTCTGTGTGCAACGGCTTGCAAGAGACTTTGCAAAATATCCATATTTATATATACATGTACCTGTGTGGTTTACACACACCCACATACCTCAATTACCCAATCATTCTGAATCACCCTTCAAAACAAACAAACGATTATGAAGCAGCAACAAAAACACCGAAAGCGTTACGCCACCTCCAGACGTTTCCAACGCTTACGTTTCTCTAATAACACAAAGAAAAACAAATGTTCGCAAGAAACTTGGTTTGATAGAATGTTGTGGAAAGTCGTGGAAGGAAAAGCGTTTGGCTGCACGTGATGCCAAGTGCCTACCATTATATTAACCAGTCCACTGCGGTGGAAAATTAGCTTCGGAAAAAATGACAAGAGGAAGCAAGAGCAAAAAACTGAAGCCAGACCAAACTTACATAAGACCTTTACTACTGTTGCCTTTGCTGGCTGTGTGCAGAGCATGGCATCCAGCGAAAGAGAGAATCCAGTGCTGTACAGATGTGCGTAAATCGGCAACAGCCATCCTTTTATCTACAATCGTATCTCTCTCAGCATGCTGTCATCTTGAAGCATGGTTCTGGATAGCAGACACCCAGATTATTGCACAGCTCTCCTGATGCATGCTGTGCTAGCTGCTACTTTAATCTTTCAGCTGCACTTGGTCACTAGCTGCTATGTTCTTTACACAACCCAGATCTGGTTTGGTTAAAAAAAAAAAAAGGTTTTCTTTTAATTCAACCGTTTTCATTTGTAAGGATGGTGAGATGCATTTACTCGCTGATAAAGCAGCCTCGTCAGAAACGTTTCTCACAAAAGAGGCTCTGGCTTGCTGTCTACTTTAAGCTCTCTCCCTCCACCCCACTGACATGTGGTAGTACTTGAGAGTCAGCGGGAAAAAAGCAATATATTATTTCTTAGAGCATGCTGATCCTGAGCCAGATTTTGTCTTCATATTCAAAAGAATGTGATTGTATGGACAAGCATGAGGCCTAGGTTCAATAATATTCTATAATATTCATCATGTGATATACATTTGGACTTTCTGGTGGATAAATATTTCAGGTGAAAGGTCTGTTTTTTTTCTCAGAGGTACATTGAGGCAAATCTGTGAGCATTTAAGTAGTTAGAACACTGAAACGTCTTCGGACATAGTTTCCTTTTTGCTTACAAACACGCACACACACACACACACACACAGTAATGCATTTAATGCATACTTTATTTGATGTTTATTAACACTTCATCTCATCTGATTAGACCTTTAAAGTTCACAATAACGAGTGACAAAATGATCCATACAAGTTTCCTTCTCATGACCATGGGTTCATTATATCATGTTATATACAGTCCAATTTATTCAGAACTCCTGTACACTTATCCAGAGGAACTTATATGTTTATTTCATGTTAGACAACTGAGCAATTGATGATTAAAGGCCTTGCACAGGGACCCAGCAGTGTCAACATGGTAGATCTGGGATTGAGCAACCTTCCAGCTGGTGGTCCAACACCTTTACCACATCCCCACAGTCCCTACATTCCTGCAGTTATCTAATCAGACATTCATTTGGAAGCAGCATCATGCAAAAACCATGCAGGTTCCGATAAAGAGCTTCAGTTCATGTTCACATCAATCATTAGAACGAGGAAATAGTCTGATTTCTGTGACTTTGGTGGACAGATTGGCTAGATGGAGTATTTCAGAGACTTCTGATCTCCTGGCATTTTTACACAAAGCAGTGTGTAGAGTTTAAACAGAAGGGAGACTGAAACCCCTTGCTGATGAGAGAGACCAGACAGGTCTGAAGTCTATAGAATCACTCTTTATAATCATGGTGAGCAGAAAAGCATCTCAGCATGCACAAAACTTCAGCCTTGAGCTATAAGCTGAAAAGAGACAAATAACAAGGCTTACGTTAAATAACGTGCTAGTCTGAATTGCTAGCGCTTCAGTTGAACCAAACATTTGATACTTAGCATCTGGGGCTGCATGAAATAACACTCATTCATCCAAAATCATAAACTTCATTTGTTTTAGTGCTTTATTGAAGAACAGTATTGTTTATAATGTACCCTATTAGAGTGAAATGAACGGATGAATAAACTTTCAACGGTACGTACAGTATAAAGATCTCATTTATAAAGCTCGATTTTCATCCGTGAATGGTTTGAGTTGCTTTTGGTAGAAAAACAAAAAACTGCCATAGCATATTATTACACTAAGCCTTAATATTGCTTTCCTCCAGTGGCTAGGGTTTCCTTTTTTTTTTTACTTTGGGATGACACACTGCACATTGACGGTATTTGTATATTTTATCCAAAATACTAGTTATTTTTTCTCAGGAACTGGGCTATTAGAATAAGGCTTTAATGTGTGCATCATTCAGACAAGACGTCATTCACAAACATCCACAAGGAAAATGTATCTGCCACCATCTGGAACTGTAATGGAGCTGGAGCTGTGTTAGGATAATAAATAGACTTCTTTCTTTCCTTATTAAAATGGCGTATTGAAGAATTGCGAGCGAGAATAACAATCTCGATACTAAGCCAAAAAAAATAGATGTTCCAGCAACATTCCCTCACCACTAATGACAGGCTTTAAAACTATGTTAACCGGTCAGTGATTTTCATTGCAAGCTTATAACCAGATAAGGTTCAGAGCCGGGTCTTCTTCGTTTACCAGCCCTCTACTCTCCTGCTCTCCAAACAGCAAATAATGAAAAAGGAATGGAAACTGGAAAGACCTTCAGATACGTTCCGTCTGCAAGTCTGGGTTCTGACCACTTTTGTTCATTTGTTTTCTTGAATGTTTGTCTGTAGTTATTTAACTAAATCCTCCCCTCCTTCAGCATGCTGTTTAGTATAAATGTGTTTATTTGTTTTTAAAAGTGGAAAAGGTGGCTGGAAAAATATAAGAATAAATGATGCTGTTAGCCATTAAGTGCTAAAACCACGTCATTATTGGATCTTCTTGCAGGAAAATAATCCAAAGCATTCCCCCAGATGTCCACAAAAAAGCAGACTGACCACAAAATCTGTCTTTGGTGAGAGCCTTCCCAGTCCTCCAACCTATATCCCAATAAAAGCTTGAAAACTCACGTATCAGAGAGATCTTCTACATGGAACCATCACCTGAGCGTCAAATAAGTGCACAAAAATCTCTTTAATTAAGCTTTTCAAAGAATAGCAATCCATTAGATTAATGTAATGCTGAGCCACAAGCACAGAGGAAGCTGGGGTTAAAACCTGAAGACACCAGAATGATGACTCGGAGGTCAGGGGCAATTTGGTATGAAAAATATGCTAAAGATTATTGACAACATTTTTAAAACCCTGTCCATAAATGTGACAGGTTATTATTTACTGTCAATCAACCTCAGTTTAAAAGCCAGACCAGCAGAACCTTGATCAGGACCCAAAGGGCTATTCAGAACAACAGGGTCAGTCTCAAAAAGGATCAGGACCCACATCAAAGGCTGGTTAATTATTTAATTATACATCAGGCAGAACCTAAAGTGGGAACTTTTCCAGAATCTTTATCTTTGAAGGACTGATAAATGATGAAATATTCACTTTCAATATTCAGCAAGGTTCTGGGTCTCACTACGTAGTCCTGCGGTGTCAAAGGTGACAATGATCAAGACAGCAGAATCTGATCCAAGGTTTGAAGCATGTAGTGAGATAATTCTGAAGAAGGATACTGGTATGAATAGAGATCAGAGCAACAATAGATTGCAAGGCCAGAGCAGTGATGGAAAAGGGTTCAGAACCTGCCTCAGGAGTCCAATAAGTACCAAAGTACCAGGGACAATAGCACCAACAATAGGCGAGGAAGAGCCTCAAGAGGGAATAAAACCAGAATCTTTGCCAAGGACGATTGCTAATAACATTATTTCACAATTAAAAGTCCTCTGTCCTAGTACCATAACAAGGTTCTGGCTGAGGTAAAAGCTAGAAGCTGGAAGTGCTGGGACATTGGCTGGTGGGCCTGGTGACACCAAAGAAGCAATAGAAACCACAATTGAGTCAAGGGCAATGAAACACAGAAAGGCAATAGTAGAGCAAAGCGGAATTACCTGGTTCAGGTACAATTACACTCTGGGAGAAGTGGGATGCCAATGGAACAGCCACTAACCAGAGAGATCAATGTAGCAGATGAAGAACAAGGTTGAAAGGCAAGAAAATAGGGAGATAAGAACATCCATTTTGTGTGGTTCTAGAGTGCCTTCAGTCTGCCAGTTTGAATTTTTAATGATCATAAATTTACTCCACTGAGACAATAACTAGAATCGAACTTCTGGCAATCTTCTTAGTGGCTTCTTACCATTTGCACAGAAGGCCAAACTGAGAATAAAAAGCGCCAGGAATTCCTCAAACATCTGAATCTCATTGCACTTCTCCTAAGTTACTGGAACTATGCCCATGACCTGTGAGTCTGCAAAAAATAATCTATTCCACAGCAGAAAACACAATGCAATCAGAAGTGAATGAGGTCTGGAAAGTAAATCTGCTCATATTCCCATAAGCCATTTCAACTGGAAAGAACAGTAGCCATGACCACATTATGCCAGTCTACACCAACATGGACAATTGTAAATGGTCTTGCTTCTTTTTCCATTTGCTGAGCTTCTAAAGAAAGTACAATAGAGACAAGGAACTGAAGACGATTGCAATAAAGACAGGGCATATACACAGAGAATAAAATAAAATACATGAGTGGGGATTTAGTGCGGTCAGTGGTAGCTCAGTGGTTAAGGCATTGGACGACTGATCGGAAGGTTATGAGTTCCCAGGACCACTAAATTGCCAATGCTGGGTCTTTGAGGAAGGCTCTTAACCCTCAGTTGTATAAATAAGGTGCCTAATGCCAAATGCTGTAAGTGTAAATGCCATAAACCTTGTCTAACTTTACATTTGGTGATTGAATAGTTCTTCTACACTGAGCAAGGTTATTTAACCATGCTGAAAAAACTGTACCGAACACGGTGCCAAAGTGGAAATGTTACTGGAACAGATGCTGTCTGTGCTCAAAACAGTTTGGCCATAAAATGGAAAAGAGTCCATAATTGCTGGTAAATAGTGTCAAGTCGTCTGCACAAAACAGCATTACACAACTAGGTTAGACAAATGTGAGAATAATGATCGGTAGAATGGCCAAGCACAAGAAGAAGGAGTCAAAAAAAAATAGGAAAGTCACGTCACTAGCCGTGGAAAGAAACAAGTTGCTGAAACAAGTTACTTTCGCTGAAGGACTTGTGTACATTAGTCCCTGTAGTAGTACTGTTTGTATGATTAAATCAGTGATTTTACTTAACATTAATAAAAAATGCATTAACTTTTAAACCAATTGACCAGTAAACCAATGCACCACTTACTGTACATCAGTAACCCGGCAAAGTAACGGTAATTAGAACAAATAGTCTAGATCCAACAGTGGTGTACAATATAGGCCACAGCAAGGGTTGGAAAGTGTGAGAAAACTCACATCCCTACATTCCAACAGTTTCTTCAACAGTCCTTGCATTCCTTTATGGATTCCTTTAAGTGTCATCGTAGTGTCCACGGTCACAGACAGGTGTCTAACCAGTGACCAGGGACAATAGAAACTGAACCAGGAGCACATGGAGAAATTGTTCTGGAGAAGAACATAGCTCAAAGCAGCAACAGACTGCAAATCTAAGGCAAGTGAGGTCCAGTGAAAGAAGTCGTCTAGTGAAAGAGGAGGGTTCAGGACTAGGGTCTGTGCAATGGTGGGCTGTAAGTTCCAGTAAGTTCTTCTCTTCTGGTCTAAGAAGCACTGACCTACATTTACAACCTAAATTCTAAGATTTCTTCTATGAAATGATATTAATTTCTTCCCAACACTCTATTCTCTTCATCTCGTAGAGTTTCTCTCGGCTGCACTGCTTCCAGTACATGTATATGGATGGTAGATTTTTTTGTCCAATCAGATTAGAACCTCTATGTGATGTCATGTCAATCTAATCTGTCCAGGGTCTTCAGTATCAGTAGTGCTGACTGATGGAACTTAGCAAACTGCTCAAACAGCTGAATGGGCATTAAAGTTGGGGTCAGCATTTCAAAGGACATTTGTAAAGCTCATTGGTATCATTTCTATCGGTGCTCTGGAGCTCAATCAAAAAAAATGCTTCTTAATAAGCACAATGTCTAAAACGTTACGAACTAAAGGTCATAAAGGCCTCATACAGTGAAGTTTTTAAGTTGCACTAGATCGGTACGTGCCATAGCCAGACCGAAATAAGCCAGTAGTTTTCAAACCAATATGAAAATCTAGCAAAATTAACCGTGAAGGTTTTGCTCTTGTCTGAATTTTGGAGCTGTTTAAATGCTGTGTCCTAATCCACATAGTATTTATAACAATAACCCACAGTGTAGGAATGAAAGTATGCTGGGAGGTGGTTTGGTAGACTTCCAGAAACAGGAGTTAGAACAGCTGGTTAAAGATGCTATCAGTGGTTTAATGGTCCAGCTATTTGTTCCTTTTTCACAGCTCCACATGAACGGTATGTGGATGATGAAATTAGAATCATTCAGACATTAGCCTACACTGAAGCACTGGCTGATTTTGCATAGGGAGAGTGGGAAAAAAAAACATTTGCTCTGTTAGAGAAGAAGCATGAACTTCTGGAATTCATTGACACTTTAATAAGTACCTGGCTAATTTCAGTAAGCATGTTAGCATCTTTATTTACTGCCTTATTTCTCAGGGACAAGATGATCGGAGAATGCAGAAGACATACTGAGAGACTCACAGGTTTTCAGCGAGTCCATTCTTCCACAAAATGTTTCATAATGTAATGAGAAACAGTAGCTCGGTTGTTTTCTGGATTTTTCCATGCAGGACCAACTGACATGTGGTTTGTGTGATCGTTCTGAACAAGTTGTTCAGAGAATACTAATGAAGAGGGTGAGGTGGATGTGAGTACACAGGTGCTGTGGCTATGGATTCAAACTATGTTGTGTAATAGATTTAAGAAACTTTTATCCAGTTTACTATCTACTGATTACTAATAGGCCCACACTTCAAATCTAGACTTAAATGCTTCTCGAGTTATCTATTTGATTTTATTTGTATAGAGCTTTTAAATAATGGATATTGTGACAAAGCATATTTGAATACCGAGTAAAAAATGACAGTCCCATGTAACTCCAGGACGTCCATGTGGGGCCATCCTCAGCAGCAGCGAGTAGCCTCCAAGTGATGTGAACTCCAACCACAAGTGTACTGTGTGTGGTTACCATGCTGAATGTTTACATGCATCAGTGTGGCAGTGATTTAACCATGCAGCAAATTATACTGCTTTTAGAACCGCAGAGGAACACCACAGTGCAAAACCAACAAATACTGACTGTGTGGGAATGTGCTTTTAATGTCATGGACAAAATGAAAGAGAAAGAGAATAGTTGGTGAGTTCATATTCATGTCAACGTACAGGTTTTAACTACTTAATATGTGGAATATGTGATTGGTCACCGGGAAACAGTGGTCTTCAGTGATTGGTCACTGGGAAACAATGGTCTTCAGTGATTGGTCACTGGGAAACAGTGGTCTTCAGTGATTGGTCACTGGGAAACAGTTGTCTTCAGTGATT
>JAOTRN010000016.1:13966558-13984148 GCA_028566695.1 Bagroides melapterus
TGTGTGTGTGTGTGTGTGTGTGTGTGTGTGTGTGTGTGTGAGAGAGAGAGAGAGAGAGAGAGAGAGAGAGAGATTAATATCTAACATTATTCTGTTTGCATATTTTTTATTTAATAATTATATATATATATGACCAGGTCCTAACATGCAGCTTTATCTTTATTTCATCATTATCTTTAACAAACTTCATTGTTCTTCAGCCAGAAAAAAGGTCCAATATTTATAATGTAAAACAGATTTGCTGTTTTTTTATCATTTGATTGCTCTTAGGAAAAAAAAGAACAAGGAAGAAGTTGCTTTAATAAAACATAATTTAATGTCATTACAAAAAAAAACCTCACACCTACATACAAGTCAAAAAGGAACCATTTTATCTGTATTTGTGTGTTTTGTATAAAAAGGATCTTCTCCAAGCCAACATGCCTTCATACGTGACACCTTCAACACAAATGACCTCCTTTACATCCAGTGAAGAAGTGACAAGAAGGAAAAGATTTTAAAACAAGAAAGCACTTAACCCTGAGTAGTAACAACATACTGTATATATGTATGAAGCATGTTTTTATCTCTCTGGTGTACTGTTACTAACACATTTGTTCTACAATTTTTAGTAATTTTTTCAGATTAAGATAAGATTAACTTAAGAAGTTTCCTGGACACTTCTGCTCCAAGGGTCCCTTGGTTGATAAATGTTACATGAGCTCATACACCAATGAAACAGGTCTTAAGACTTAAGCTGTTCAATGGGATTTAGTCCATGAGGGAAATAGAAAGTTTGACAGACGTTAAAATGTATAAGAATTTAAATAATCCTCTGCATTGACATCTTGCTGCTATCCTTTGTGTCGCTGGTAGGGTTTGTCGCACATTAATATCCAAGGAATGCTGTCAACACGTAGGGGAACTTCGAATCCCCGCTCCACCAAGCTACCACTGCAGGGCCCTTGAGCAAGGCCCTTAACCCTCAATTGCTCAGTTGTATAAAAAATGAGATATGAATGTAAGTCGCTCTGTATAATGTCGTCTGTTAAATGCCATAAATGTAAATGTAACTAAACCAGAATCCGTATTGAAGAAACGAGTGAACTGATCCATTTATAGTTTATTAACCAGATTTGCCTACTTGTAACTTTTAAGTACAATCTGCCTATTTATAAATTAGTTTTGCTTTATATCAGTTTGTACCATTGTTTTATCAGTAAAAGTGCACCACCTGAAATCCTCTTAGGCAGCTGAAAGCCATGCTGTCCAGGTTTCCTAAGTCTACCAGGTTGTGCTCCAGCTGCACCTTAACCAGTCGACTTTTGGGTACCTCTGATTTTTTGAACGAGCAGAAAGCATCACGTGGAATCGTCTGAATCTTGTTATGGTTGAGTGCAATATAAACAAGCCAAGCTGGGAGCTGACGTGGGACCTGGTGCAACATATTGTGGCTAAGGTCCAGCTGGTGCAACAAAGGAAGTACCCAAAATGCTCCAGGCACCACCTTGGAGATCTTGTTGCGGGCCAGGCCAAGGTGCTCCAAATGTGGAAGTGAGAGAAACATGGCCTTGCTGATGCTCGAGATGGAGTTTCCCTCTAAGTTAAGGGTCTTTAGGGAGCGTGGAAGGTAACGAGGGACTTGCTTCAAGAAGTTCCCTTCTAGGTTGAGACTCTCCAAGTGGGTGGCATTGATTAGTGCACCCTTTCCCAAACCCTTGTTGGTCAGCCTGTTGGCACTAAGGTCCAACACTTGAAGCTGTGCCTTGCCATTAAAAACTCCTGTCTGGAAGCGTTGGATGAGGTTACCACGGAGGTACAGCTCTTGAAGGCTCAGAGGGAGTTGCAAGGGGACAGAGGTAAGACGGTTGTGGGAGAGGCCGAGTGTGCGAAGGCTGATAAGTGGAGACAAAACTCCAACAGGGAATGAGGAGGAAATACTTTCTAAACTGTTGTTGCTCAAGCTGAGAATGAGAAGGCCAGGGCAACGAAGCCAGGCCACCTCAGACATCACTTTCACTTTGTTCCCATCCAAACGCAGCTCTTCCAGGGAAGCTGGAAGGTCAGTAGGAACACTCTGGAGGAAGTTCCAGTCTAAATACAGCCTCTTTAGTGCCTGAATGCCTTCAAAGGCACCTTCAATAGAACTGTCTACCAGACGATTGTTGCTCAGCACCAGGAACTCCATAGAAAGGTACTCTGAAAGCAGGTCCAGCGGAATGCCCTGGATGTGGTTGTTCATAAGTAGGATGTAGCGGGAATTGAACGGAACACCATAGGGAATCTTTTCGAGCCTTTTGTCTGAACATTGCACCACCCTGTAAGAACAAGACAGCACAGCATACCTTTTAAATATCACAGGATTTTACAGAAGTTAACGCCAGCATATGTAATACTGTATTTGATACACACCTCCCGTAACAAGAACAGTCTGGGGGGCAGTAGTGATCTTCAAAATATGGAAAGTATGGGGCAGGAGTCAGCTGATCTTCCTTCTGTTTTAGCCTTTTGCCTTGTTTTGAATTTTTCGTAGGTTTGTTACTCGTCTTCACATTCTTCTCCTTCTTATGAAGTTTGTTTTTCTTTGTTTTTGCTATATGCTTGTCTTTAATTTTTGGAAGTTTGTTCTTTGGTTTGGTCTTGAAGGTGCTGGGTAAGCTCAAGGCTGTAGGGCCAGCCCTGGCTGCCTTTGCTATGGGAACAGCATCCACGTTTTCTTCAGAACTCTCAACGTGATCCAGTGAGAAATTCACGTGTGCGCTGTTCTGATTGGTTAATAGCATAGACGTGTTCTTTAAGGCTGAAACGTGACTGGCGGGAGTGCCTGAGAGAGATGTATTTTGGTCTTCGGTATGGAGATTAATCTGTGTCATGTCTACAGGACCTTGTGTGGTGATGGAGGCGGTGATCAAAGAAGGATCAATGGTGGAGGAGAAATACCGAGAAGGAGACAGAGGAGAAAGTAAAGCACCTTCTGATAGAGTTACAGATGAAGCTATACCTCGATTCTCTTCCTGAATTAATTCCTCATCTCTGGTCTTGTTCTCCTTATCCATTCTTTTACCCTGCCCTTCCTCATGACCCCCTTGATCCTCTTCTTCTGCTTCTTTTATGAATTGATGCTTGTCGTTCCCAATTTTCTGAATGTGAACATCATCAGTCTCCTCTTCCTCTGTTAATGTTACAGTAATCAGGGTTCCTGGCTCTTTCTCCCATTTTAGCTCTTCTTCCCTTACTGCTGGATGTTGCTGGAGGTGATCAGGATTCTGATCCTGAGTCCAGATCTCATCCTCCAAATACACAATCTGAGAAGATGTTACATTCAGACCTGAAGAGGGAATAAACCAACCCAAGGGAAACAAATTCAAGGCTTTGGTAATGAAAGAATTAAAAGAAATATATATATATATATTATTTAGTATCAAAGACAGATATGCGTACGGCAAGCAGAAGAACCATATAATGAGACCCTGCTGTTAAGCTGAATGGGTTTGACTATGTAATTGAGTTCAGTACTTACTTGGCTGATGCACTACAGATTCCACCGCAGAAAAGATCCAAAAGAGCAAAAACATAGCTGTTCTCATTTTTCCCTTGGAAGAGCTAAAGAAGGACGGCGAGATCCACATAAATACTGTAAGTCACAACCTGGCAGACAGAAGAGACACGTTTCCACCAATATTTTGAGTTGGCTCTTTGCAGAAAAGTTTCATCAACTAGTCAGAACTTGTGCAGCATCAAACACTGTGAGTGATGAATTAATTCAGGAATATTTTAAACCATTAGTGATACGTGGTCTTAAGCCTTACCTTCAACCTTTAAACAAACTTCTCAGCCCTCTGTTTGCATTGTGTAGCTGTAAGAGACATGCTTGCTTATCCTAAAATGAGCTCTGGACCAAAAGGACCAAACAAATTATTCCAGAGTTGATATATCCTCTTCTATTTGGACACAGCAGCCAACCGTTGAATGGCAACCATGTAAAAAATGCACGACAAGAACCGTGTCACACCAAACCAAAGAACCTCTGGGATCAATAGAGGCTGAAGAAGATCTGTTCAAACAGGTCAAAGGTCAGTGAGGTCACTGTTTACCTTTCTTTTGGAGCTTCTGCCTACTGTCGCTCTAGTGACAAGTAGTTTCCAGGCAAATCGCTGACCTTAGACCTAAGTGCAGGAACACTGATGTGTTTCAAAGTGAGAGGGAAAACTAGATGCTTGCTTGCAGATCCCCAGGTCAGTGGACCAGGCTTTATATAAACACTTAGGGTTGCCTGGGTTGTCTGTGATTGACAGTCATTTTGTTCATGTCTGTGATTCGAGACATATAACAAACAGACCTGACTTTTCTTTTGTCAAACATTTGTGTTTAGGACAACCAACTTCAAAAATATGAGTAATTAAATATTAGAATAGAGTTTGAGCACAGTGGTGTAGGTAAACGTTTACAGAAGCTAGAAAACAAACATTTTGTACACACAAGAAAGTACAGAAAGACAAATTAGACACTCTTTCACACTCAGAAATTCTTCTCATTGTACAGTCTATATTATAAAAATGATATTTGCTCCTGTGTGTATTTCTGTATTGTTTTTCCTGTTAACTTGCTTAATTGCTATTAGAATTATTTCTTTTTATTCTTTTACCCCATTTTTTTAAATACTTAATTTCTTCATCAACTTTTCTTGGCATGAACAATTAAAAATAATAATAAAAAAAAGGAACTTCTTTCCTATATACTGATTCTTGTTCGGAGTTAAAACAAAGGGCCGGTTAAAAGACAACAGAGAGAATTTCAAAAATGTATATGTAACGTGGATTAACAGCTTCTTCTACCCAATTATTAGAACAAAGACAAGCTTAGAATCCGTAAAGCTGACACAAGATTCAATCGGCATTGATTAAATTACATTCGTTTAATTATATCAATTAAAATGCTCTTGCTGGGGGACATGATGGCTTGGGGGTAGGATGTTTACCTCACACCTGCTGGGACAGGGGTATGGGGCTTTGATTCCTGCCTCTGACCTTTTGTAGAACTGAAATGGAAAATGGTTTCCTCAAGGGTTTTTTGGAAGGTTGAAGCCAGAACCCCTGGATCTACCCACAAAACCAAGAAGAAATAACCAGATAACAGACATTTGTAAGAAGAGACGTATTAATAGATCACAGGTCGTCAATCCTCTCCAAATCATCTGAGAAGCTAGACCGTGTGAAATCAGATTTCTCATTAGTTCACGTGTAAATCAGTGAACTCAAATGTTGAACTCAATAACAGTCATCCTCACTGCATCAGATACTTCAACAGCAGCACGTGAACATCCTCTGATTTAGATCTCCACTGAGTCACATTAGTTTTTCCTCAGGAGATAATGTCCTTCATCCTTCTGCGTGATCACAATAATGAAGGAAATTCCAACAAATTACTTTTTCCATCCATCAGTAGATACTAAAAACATCCTATACCAAATGTAGTTTCTTTGTTTATGTCTCCATCTACTGGAGACTAAGTGTACTGCACGTTTATGTTCATTCTATGCTAGGTAAGTGTTGTTTTGATGAGACCAACCAAAGTAAAGGACCATGTGTATTGAACTATAAACTCTGAAACTTTATTTCTGGTCAAAGTACAAACATTGTAATCAGCCGGGCCATTATGAAAAAGGATAACATTAAATTAGGACAAAAACCCTTTTGGAAGAATGGTTACAAACAAATGCTCAATTAATTTAAAAAAAAACAAAAAAAACAAAAAAAAAACCAGTAGAATATAAACCGTGCAAGTTCCTGTGAATTGGCTGTAACGATACTATCGCAAGATACAGAAGATCTGTTGACATAATCGGACCAATCAGAAACTAGAGTCGAGCAGCGCTGTGGAAAAAACTAACATATACTAGGGAATGTTATATGCTTTTATTCTATTTTTATATATTTGTTAATTTAATTATTTTAACACCAGCATAAATAACAAAAATCTTCATTTACAAATTAAACACTGATCTGTGGGCAGTGCAACACTGAAGAAACAGTTTTCAAAAATGTAACTGTAGGTAACTCCAATCATTTTACACGTTATGGAGTTATACGTCATCTCTGGATAAGTTTCCTTCTCATGCTAACACGTGTCCAGAAATTTCTAGCGCTTTTGGCGATGGTGGTACCGGAGGGGAGACGGAGACTTCTCAGCGGTTCTCTTATGCACGTCAGCATTCCCGAAGCGGATTCCTGCAGCTGCTCGTGGGACGTGTAGTTTATCTTCCTCAGCTGTTTGCTGTAGTAACTACGGAGATCACACAGCTCTTCGACGGCTGCTGCGGAAATGATGGACGTCTCGGACGGACGGCTGGCCAGAACCGAATTCGAAGACAGAGGTGAAAACTGCCGTCGTCTTTGTTTAGACGGCAACGGCTGTCGTGGAGTCATTTTATGAAGAGCTTGGACGCCGTTTCCAGCGACAGCTTCCTGTTCCTGAACGGTCACTTCTACGTTCACCTCGATTACACAAGGCTTGATGCTTTCAGGTGCTTGTAATGAGCTGGAGTCCTCCTGATTTTCAGCGAGTCTCCTCTCCGGGTTCGGATGGTCAGTGTTTGTATCGATTACATTTCCGTTTGCACTTTGATCAGTATCGATGTCCTTCGAGCTTCCGTGAGTTTGTTCCTGCGGCTCATCAGCTGATTGGTCAATCTGAAGAAACGAAGGATGATGAGTTTGAGTCTGTATTTTGTTAATATGGAAGTGAAGACGGACAACGGGTTATAAGTACATGGGATTAGTGATTCATCATGCAGACACCCCTGTAATGCTCCCCTGTGAATGAACCCAGTATCCTGAGTAAGCAAAAAGGAAGGAAAAAAAAAAAAAAAGTATTGTGAGGTTATGAAAACGTGTACAGGCAGGACGTGCAGCATGATGTTAGGGGAAGCGACAGTTATGGACAAGCAAGACAAACAAATGCTGAAAAATGTTTTTTTGGACATCCTGTGTAAACAATATATCTTCATGTAAATTTTAAAATAGTAAGAAAGTGTACTTTTGGCCTCTTTATCCTGATGGAACTAGGGAACAGTTTCTTTCTTGATTTTCTTGGCCACAGGGTTTTTCCCAGCGCTCACAGCAGGTCTTTTTCCTTCTTTTGGTTTTAGCTTGGCTCTACTCTTATCTCCACTGCCTCCTGTCAGTCTGACCTGTGGGCAGCACAAGAGCTTTTTTAAACCAGAGCTTCTTTGAGGGCGGGAAAAGACCGAGTGTAGAAAGACAGTCTGTTACTGCAAAAGAGAATACAGCCTGAACATTTATTACGGGTTGAATTACTAAAAAAAAAAAAAAGTCTGTGTGATGAAGCATTTTCAATAATCTTTTATTAGTCAGGTCACAGCAGTGGACAAACCAGTCGATCAGGAGCAGCAGATTTCCAGTCCAGGATATTACTTTAAAATTCATGAATTCATAAGTAGAGGAACTGGTCGGGTACGTAATGTTCGTAAGTCCGTTTATTTACTTAT
Organism: Bagroides melapterus; assembly: GCA_028566695.1. Classification (NCBI taxonomy): domain Eukaryota; kingdom Metazoa; phylum Chordata; class Actinopteri; order Siluriformes; family Bagridae; genus Bagroides; species Bagroides melapterus. The sequence continues at coordinate 13,974,045 of JAOTRN010000016.1, forward strand.
TTTAGTAATTTCAGTCAGTTTTTCCATACATCTATCTATTTAAGGCCACATACACGTCTGAGATCAGTAATGTCTTTTTAAACACCACAAAAGAAAAGAGCTGGCTAACATGATGGACGACGTCGTTACCTCGTCATTTCCCTCGATCTGTATTCATGCACTTATCTAGTGAACTAGCTCACCGTATGATGTTATATTACTGTACACCAACACCATGCGACTGAGCAGCATACTGCTTTGACTTGGTGGGTTAGTTAATAGATTTAACAGATTGATGATTTGTCCACCCCTGAGTCCAGTCGTATTTGATCTGTATGCCTCATCAGCTCAGAGAAGTGTTAGAGCCCCAGAATACAGTGCAGATTCAGTGGATGATACTCCAGAGACCACCGAAGTGTGAAGACTGAGAACACCTCCACCTCAAACTGGGGAAAAAACCCGTCCAGGTTATGAAATCACCTGCTTGAGTCTTGTGCGTCTGCTTTTAAACACAGGTTTAACATCCTGCGAGCTGCACACACTGCTCTGAACGTACTGTCTCTGCGCACGCCTTTGGCGTCGTCTTTTACTTCTCTTCTTTTTCACGGTGATCGCGGCCTGTTGCCCGGCCTCACTGGCGTGTCTGAGCTTTCTCCACCTCCTCCTTATTCTGCGCTTTTTAAAGCACTCAGGCTAGCGTTATAGAGTCAATCAGGATTAAAGGTGAGTATGAAGGGTACAGCTGAATAAAACTGAACATTCAACTAGCTTCATCTTGAACGAAATGAACCAAACCTTTATGAACTCCACAACACCAGAACATGTCCAAATGTCAGGGACACACTGATTCTCAGTCTTGATGACCTTTGTGCAAAATAAATCATTAAAATAATTCAGCTTCTGCAAGGAGGAGTGTTATGGGTTTAGTACACATTGTTCTTGATCTTTTGTGGTAATTCTTTTTAAACATGCATACAAACCAAATTCTATATTATCCCTTATAGGTCACATTATTAATGCCACACACTCACACCTACTGACATGTCTACGATTTACTGGTGTGTTCCATCTGGGCTGTTTTTGACCCTTTTCGACCTAAAATGTTCAGTAGAATCCTTAATAACTAGAGTTTACTGATTAACTAAACATTAGCTAAACAAACAGTGATTTTAAGACACAGAAAATGAGGACACTGTACCTATTAAGCTGGAACAGTCGAGTTTTTTTTAATTATTTACTGAAATATCACCAGACAAATCAACTCCTCACTCCGCTGACACATCCTAAGTGAAGGAGTGTTATCGAAGGTCTTTTCTCCCTACTGCTATTAGACTGTATAATCAGACCTGCTCCCACTGAACCAGTCACCATAATACACACTGTTACTGCTCGTTTCTTCAACTGTTCAACAACAATAAATTAAATTCTTGTACAAATATTAACTGTGAATTAACACAATTTTTAAACTGTGCAATATTAGTAATTTGCTTGTTTGAAAGTGGAAACTTCTGCATTGTTTGCTTCTTTTCCTTTGTATCTATACACTATACTGTATAGATTTGTATTACGCTTCTATTTTATATCTGCACTTTTTTTTTCATTCATATTATATTTGCCTTTTCTTTGCTGGTATAACCTAGAGATTTCCCCACTGTGGGACAAATAAAGGTATATCTTATGTTATTCTATCTCATCTCATCCTATCTTATTGTATCTCATCTTATCGTCTTATCCTTTCCTTTCTTATCCTATGATGTCCTAGCCTATCCTGTCTTATCTTATCCTCTGCAATCCTATCTTATTTTAGCCTATTTTATCTTATACTAAGCTATCCTATCCTTTCTTCTTATTTTATTTTATCCTATGCTATGTTATCGTATGAGAAGGCAACTGTCAGTATCATATTATTATTATTATTATTTATTTTATTTTTTTCAAACCCATTATCAGCAGGTTTATGACGAACAAGTCTGAACAAAGACATCTATGGTTAGTGCTTAGAAATGATGTATAGATCTGATTTACGATGATAGACCTCAGAGGAAAGCTGAGGTTTTTTAAAAAAGAACAGAAAGAACTACATGTGAGTAAAATTAGTTATGTGTAAAAGACAAACCTGATCTACAATGAAATGAAATCATTAATTTAAATATTCTGATTAAAACACATATCAGCGCTCAATAGATTTAAATTAGAGACGCATTTGAATAACGCATAAGAGAACATGAAATAAATGGAATAAAAGGAGTATTTACATGTGCGCCGGGCGGAGATACCTTCCTCCTCATCTTCATCGTTACAGAGTGGTTTTCATTCTTCAGAAAGCCGGCTTTACGTCCCGCTTTCAGGTAAAAGTAGGTGGTGTACGGCGTGAAGCTGAAATCTTCGCTTTAAACCAAAATGAGAGAGATGAGAGTGATATGATAACTTCAGAATAATGACTGCCTTCAGAAGGTTTCACTTCATCATATCCTCCGCATCACGATGGACATCGAGCCGTACCTGAAGTAGCCGTGTAGTAAGAGATGAGCAATGATGGACTCCACCTCCAGCCGCGACAGAGTCGTGACCTTGGACATTTTACGGATCTTTGCACTGCCTTTCCCCATCCAGGTATCACACACCTTCAGAGGGGTCAACTTCTCGTCCAGAGATGCAGCCAGCTCTACAATGTCCACCACCTCACGTGCGTGTCTGGTGATGTCCATGGTGATGTAGTCTGGCACAAAGACATGGACCAGTTACTGGACAGTTTGAACCTGAGGCTGAAATCACGCTTTAATCCATCAGATATGATCAGTTTAAATATTTAAAATATGTTTTGATAATCTAAAAGTATTTAAGTGAAAATCAGGAGTCTCAACCTGAACTATGACAATCTAGAAAGTTCTTAATACAAACATTATTTTAATATAATAATAATTCAACCAATTGTTTTCGAAATAATGCATTTAAAAATCAGGGCTTGCAAAATTGATAGCCAAAAACACAGAAATAAACACATACAGTCAAAACTCTGGTTATAAAAAACAAAAAACACATAAAAAAAAAAAAAAGAATTAATTACTTAAGTAAATATACACACATGAAATACATATACAAATGTGAAATCAAAGTAAAGTCAAAATATTTATCCAATATTTGCACATAAGGCACATATTATCCTACTCACCATTGCCATGGCGACAGACATCACACGCCTGGTTGCATTCTTCATCGTCCCAAACTTCATCAAAATGAGCCGCCATCACGGCACGTCGACACCTGAGTGTAAAAACGACGCACGTGTACGAGTCGGTGGAACAACGCTACTGAACGTGCATCTGAATACTAGTGAACTTTAACTGTATGTAAGTGGTCCACATGGTCCATATTATTACCTGTCCACATTCTGACAATATGCCACCATATTCTGAAGCTTCTGCTGCCCGGTGTTCTCCATCACGACCATGGTGCTGATCCTGAAAATATCCTGAAAGCCGTAGAACACGATACAGTCTGCTGGAGCATCATCTCTCCCTGAAAGGAACAGAAAACTCGCTTTGAGTCAACACACGTGTAAAAATGGGTCTTTACTATGTCTTCAACCCTTGTGATACTACCTTCACTAAAAATGCTAATAAAAAATAAATGTATATAAAAATATATCAGATTAATATATATATATATATGTATATTTATTTTGCATGAATCTGTTAATCAACCTCAATTCTGATCAAAAGAACTTTTTAATAACTTTAATTTAGTGACATCAGTAATTTACATAAAAATACACAAAAAAATGACTTGTTTTTTTGTTTATGAAATTATTTATATATTTTTCATTATTTTCACCTTTTATCACAGCCTTGGATTGGTAAAAAATTACTAACATTGGATTTTATGCATTGTGAATTTTTGTGCAGCATCAGATTTAATTTTTGTTTCCCTCATTTGCATATCGTGGCCCCATTGACTGCCAAAATTTTTCAATGCACGGCCAAAACATGAAAAAAAATCTTGCTTTCTTGCTTGCTTATGGTTTCCTCTGATGTGAAGAGGTTAAATTTCTCATTTTTATTGTTCACTAAAATATGGTGCCTTTACTCCATTACACAGACCAGTGCAAAGAAAGACTTATTTTCAGGCTTTTTTACATTGACTTCAATGGAGAATAGAAAGCATCATGTACAGCATACTTAGTGCATGTGTGCTTTTGTCTGTCTGTCTGTCTATCTGTGTGTGTGTGTGTGCGTGCACGTGCGTGTGTGTGTATGTTCATTATGATGGAAAGCGTAAGACTGTGAGACGTTGCACCACTAAATGTGACCCGGGAAGCCCAGAGATGCTATAAAATTTATTTATAAACACAAAATTAAACAAAAATAGTAATTATTAATTTTGCTCACAAAAAAAAGCCAAGTCATGACAAATTAATTCTTTAAAACCGGACAAAGTGACCTGAAGACAATAGGAGGGTTAATTAGCGGTGCCTTTATTTTGTCAGTAGTGTACCTGCACGTCCGCTCTCCTGATAGTAATTCTCCATGGACTTGCTGATGGTGTGGTGGATAACAAAGCGCACATCTGCTTTGTCAATGCCCATTCCAAAAGCCACCGTGGCAACAACCACCTATAAAAAAATAAACAGAAACTCTGAACTTTCTCACGCTTCAGCGTTCTACTGTATTACTGTCCTGCTCACACTCACATGGACTGCTCAGAAGACTGCGACGTACACCGTAAACTAAAAGTATTCCCTAGTCATTCCCCTGGTCTTCATTTCTCAAGCGTCAGACTCTAGGCCCTCTAATCCTCACTGTCGTAAAGGATGGGAGAGGATGGAGTTGGGCCGAACACTCGGAGCTGATCGAATAAAAAGCTCACACGATTGCTTGACACATGCGTGCAGATCGCGTAAACGTGCCGTTTTCGTTTACCTTCAATTCTTTTACAAATCCTTTGTCTAATGAGACGTTTCCACAAGCGTGACCATTTTTTGCTACTAATTAAACAAAAGAAATAAATAAAAATAAAACTTTGTCCATAATAAATATAATTAATTGTCGTTAGTTATTCATGTCTAATTATTTTTTAAGAAGAACAAACACCGGAAAACTTTTTTTTTTAATACAAATAAACTCGAAATATTCTCCTTTTTCCAGACAAACCACTATTAAGGTGAGGTAAGGTGATGTGATGTTTGGGAAGGGGCGGAGCATCCGTTCAACATTTTGAGTATATAAAGTGAAATGAATTTGTGTTCCAGCATAAAGGCTGTTTTAATTTTAATTAATAACCTTGTGATCAATTACACATTCTATGCTAAAGGTTTTTCAGACCAAATACCTTTTTTTTTTTTTTTTTTAAATAAATCCCTTCTTCATTCCCAGGTCTCCCTTGATCAGTATCTCATCTCCCATTCATATAACCAGAGCTTTTACCTGAATCTTTTTACTAGACCACTGATGATGCACCCGGGTCTTATCTGAAGGCTCCATGTTGGCGTGGTACGGCTGGGCCAGGATGCCACTCTGCTGCAGGGCTGTAGACACCATCTCTGCATCTTTCTGTGAGAAAACGTACACTATTCCTGTAAGGAGGGGAAAAAAATGTCATGTTTTCTCACACTGGAAACGTGACAAGCTTCTTTTCCGTCGTTATTCGTTTTAAGAACATCGTTCAGGAGTAAAGATCGTTCACGTGTACCTGACTGGTCCTTGTATTTTTCTTTAATCAGTGCTGCAATATCTTTAGTCGAGTCTTCACTGTGTTTAAATCGAACCTGTAAAATAAACACGTCAATCATTAAAACTAAAGAGAGACATCTACAGGTCAGAGGAATTCTGTAACATGACTGTGCATTTGTGTGTATTAACCTCACGAGAGAGAGAGAGAGAGAGAGAGAGGGGAATGACATTTCTTAACATCATAGGTCAATTTAACAGATAAATAGAGTGAAACAACATAATTTGTTTGTTATAGAGAGAATAAAAATACACTACAGGAAAACAATCAACTCTGGAATGATTCCAGCATGACAACCAGTGTTTTTTTTTTTAATGCTTCTTGTTCCTGAATTGAACAACAAACGTGATGCATCAGGAACGTGGAACGGCGCAAAACCGTATTTACCTCATAATAGAGATTAGGCCTGTTAAATGGTGCTGTAAGTGTGACTGGATCCTGAACACACAGGATCTTCTGGCAGTCTGTCAGGACACTGCTGGTTGCCGTAGCAGTCAGTCCGATCAGTGGGACTTTAGGGAACTGACGTTTGAGAATGCCCAGGAGCTTGTAATCTACCCCACACAAAGAATCATGTCACAGAGTCATCTGTGATAGCGTGAATATATATCTCTTTATATTTAATCTTCTCACCTGGTCTGAAGTCATGACCCCACTGACTGCAGCAGTGAACTTCATCCACAGCGATGCGCTCCAGCAGGCCCGCGTTATAAGCTTTCTCCAGCTTAGACATCAAAGTTTTGCTCTTAGAGATTTTCTCCGGAGTCACGTAGAGCAGTTTGAAGGGGCTGTTTTTATCAGTCATACCTGCCAAGATGTATTTAGACTCCTCCTGAACAGAAAAGACAAAAAGAGAGTTTATAATAATAAATAAATGGAAAGCGAGCTTGCTTTATCTGTGATGATGGTGTCAGGAAGGTTTAACCTTTGAACTAGAGGCGTTAAGTGTTACAGCAGGAACGTTGATGGACTTCAGATACATGAGCTGATCCTCCATCAGGGACACCAACGGAGAGATGACCAACGTAAAACCTGATAAAGAAGAAAATATTAGCAACAACCAATGACGTAGCTGCAAAAAACTTTCATCAGTTACATCAACTACACTCTAAAACATGGTTTTTCTTATAAATTCTGTAAGAACCTAGGAGTTGTATACAGTCCATATCAGCTGGTTACCACTAACATAGTTAAATCCGAAAACATATATAAAAAAATAAAAATAAATAAATAAGCTTAAGAAAAGCAGTCAGGGCTCGGAGTTATCTCCTTATTTTCTCACTCACCACTTTTAAAGTAAATGTAGAATAATAAATATAATTGGTTTGATGCTAAAATGTCAACTCGGAATTTCTTTAATCTTCGAAGCCAATGAAGATCACGTTATCCACAAAAGATGGATTTTTTCCTGTTACCGTTAGAACATAGAGCCGGTAGCTGGTAGCACAAGCTCTTGCCACGGCCGGTAGGCATCACCAAAAACAGATCTCTCCCTGACATGCTGAGGTTGATCGCAGCTCGCTGAAGAGGTCGGAACTTGGAGAGTTTGAACACAGTCGCCAGGTTCATCTCAACCTCTTTTGACCATGAGAAATCTGTCAAAGAAATGACAGGTAATGTCATAAGCCGTGTCCAGTTTAACTGTCAGTGTAATCCTAGCTATTTCTTTCACCTGACTGCTCATAGTGCTGCAAGTCTTTTTTGCTGAAAGCGGTTACGGACGTCTTCGCAGATCCCGAGGGCTGAACGGAGTCGTACGAGCCGTCGAGAATCTTCAGAAGTTTGTTTTTCCTCGAGGTTAGAGAGGTCTGCTTCTCCAGAAGCTCAGAGATCTGCAGCTCCAGCAACTCCAACTCGGCTTTGACCGAATCCAACTCGGCCCGAGCTTCCTCTGCAACACAGCGGTATTTATTCACGTTTTAACGCTAAACAAACTTTATAAAGACACTTTATAGAAATTTGCATGTAGACACCAGATCCAGAAAGTTACCTAAACTTTTATTTCACCTAAAGAAACTCAGAACAATCATATTACACATATTACAAGCTGGAGACAAGATTACTTCCAGGAAGCAGAGTTTAAAACACGCTGTCAATTATTAAATATTTATAAGCCATTTGGATCATCTGTAGGTTTTACTGATGTTATATCTACACTTCTCTTTTATTCTTGCTTTTCGCTGCAGGATTGGAAAGCAGAGTAACCTGGGATTTGTCTTGATAAACAGCGGCATCCCTCCGAGACTCTAATGATTGTGAGGTGCCAGTGTCTGACGCCATCATGTCTGTAATGAGCTCTGCTTTACAGAGACTCCACTAATGAAGTGTTTACCTACATACCAGAAACCTCTATCAGCAGTCCTGTACCCCCCCCACCTCTCTCTCCCTCTCTCCCTCTCTCTCTCTTCTCCCAAAACCTTTAATCAGTTATTGTGTTGTCAAACCTTTATCGATGATGCTGGCCATTTCTGCAGCAAGTCTTCAGGATATCAGAGTGTTAAACATCAGATCGTCCTGGGGAAAATGAAAAAAAAAAAAAAAAACAATGTCAGTGCTGTTAAACTGTGCATCAAGCAAACATCGTTGAGGTCTGGATTTAATTCTTGACCGTGTTCTTATTACAACAGCCTCGTTCAAGAAAAAAAAAAAAACAATAACCTGAAACTCGCTGACAGAAGAAGAATTAAAAGGGGGGAAAACAGAGAAAGGACAGGAAGAAAGGATAAGATGGAGAGATAGAAGCATTATAAACAGAGGTACAGAGAAAGAGGGAAAGAAAAAGAGGAGGATAAAGAAAGCTGAAAGGTGGAGAAAACAGCATAAAAAAGGCTTATATCCTATCTGAAGGTGAAAGAGAGATTACATAATGAGAAGGAAAAACATTTTACTTCACTACATTTATAACTAATTACAGCTACGAATAAAGGATTAAAGGGTTGACTAGCCAGCTAGCTAAATGATTGAACAAGTGCCTCCGAGAGCTGGCAAGTTTAGTCAACTTAAGCTAAAGCTTTAGCTCTTTACTACACCGACGATAAAATATATAACTTTTAACATACATTACATCGCGTAATTGTTTCAGTTTCCATAAACTATCACTTCTAGGAAACTTAAATTCGGTCCCTTCTTATTAGATGCGCTCGCGCAGGTGCTGAATTATTCTAGCATGCTAGCCGGTTTGTAAAATAAATTAGCTAGCTAACTGGGGGTTTATTTCAAATTAGCGCCAGAAAACTTTCAGTACACTCTTTATAATTTATCTGTGAGGTAAAAAAAAAAAAAGGTATATAAAAATAGAAATATCGCATACCTTCTTCGATAAGCCCACTCTCGTGTTTACTCTTTTTGGTTGCCCCGCGCGACACTCACTTCCGGTCAACCCCGGATACGCAGGTTGTTTTATCTTCCTCAAATTGATTCCCTTGTATGGAGTTCTTTGTGCAGAACAGGAACACAAACAATAATCAACCTAGACTGCCAGAAGACTGTTTAGACCTTATTATAAGTTCTTTAAACCTTTAACATAAAAATAAATTCAACAGATAAATATTCTTCCAGTTCCAGTTATCCCAGTTGATGTCAGAAACTGGATGATATGGCTACAAGACACATCTCATTGAGGTTATTTCAGACAAATAGGGAAATACTAGCGCTCAGGCCATTTCTTTTGTTTAATAAGTGTAAAGTTGTTGTTTACAAGCATTTACATTACTTTCATATACAGGTACAAATTAAAACAAGATAAAAAAAAAAGAAATGTTGATGTTTCTTAATAAAGAAACGTTTCTTAATATTTAATGGGGCGTCCTAATGTTTCACACATGACTGTATATATAAATATGTACAGTAATATTGTATTTGTTTCTTCCAGCCATATTTCTCAAGTTTACACCAACAGAAGACAATAATTCCAGGAACTTATGGTCAAAATATCTATTTAAATAAAGCTATCCAAAGCAGCTTTAACAACATCCTGAGAGAGATTTCGATCCCCAATAAATAAGCCAGAGGTGACAGTATTTAGGAGGCATGATGAAGATATTTGGACTTAAAAGTGAACCTGTACCAAGTGTAGTGGTCGCTCATCTGCGTTGTGTTTTATTTTGCTCAAAAAGACACCAACAAGACTGGACTGTGTTGGTGTTTATTTTGTTCAAAAAGACACCAACAAGACTGGACTGTGTTGCGACTCATTTATTGCAGTGCGATATTTCTTCTCTCTGTATGAGGGGAATAATACAGGCATATATAATAATGATGTTCGCAGTGCCCTGGCAGCCAGCATATTTCCTCTCTAACACACGTGCACCTGCCATCAGGTCGCAGTGAAACTCTGAACTATTAAAAGTTACAACTCGACTTTAACTCAACATTAACATGGAAATGGGCCATACAAGC
>JAOTRN010000016.1:14034714-14044741 GCA_028566695.1 Bagroides melapterus
CTGTGGCATAAATAACATCAACCCGTAAATATTTTCCGACCAATCAGAGCTGAGAATCATCCGACGCTGATGGAAGCGAATGATCGAATGAAGGACGGCTCACGTATCCTCCGTAGTTTAATGAAAAGTGGTGGATCTGTTGGAGCCGGTTGCGGTGGATGTTGTGAGACGGAGCGGGTCGTCACCTGGAGCCGTGAGTCTCTTCTCAGTGTCAGTGTTTGGTGTCTCTCTGCCTCCGGTACACTTAATCCCCATAATCCTCTCTGAGAGCAGACCGTCCTGCGTCAGCTCCTTCTGCTCCTGTGTGGCCGGGTCACGTGCAGAAAGGACACAGCGGCTCCAGAATGAAGTGCGGAAAAAAAAAATAAAAACGTCTTGACCGGTTTGTCTATCAGCTTAAACCATTAAAAGGGGATGTGGTAGATTAGTGGTTAAGGTGTTGGTCTACCACTGGGAATGGTGGGAGTTTGAATCCCAGGTCCACCAAGCTGCCACTGCTGGGCCCTTCAGCAAGGCCCTTAACCTTCAGTTGCTCAGCTGTAAGTCGCTCTGTATGAAGGCGTCTGCCATAAATGGAATAAAAAATGACAGCTGTTGAATCAGACGGCGTTTTTTTATTCTCAGGTCAAAAGTTTGACTCGATTTATATAAAAACGCAAGAATACGGCGACATTTTAACGTGTAATACAACCTCTCTAAAATAATAGTCATAAAAATAGCTCTAGTGAAACACTTCATTGTTCAAAGCTTCTGTATCAAGACCCAGACTCTGGAACCAGAAGAACATCAGATTAAAAACTCTTAACACACAAATACACGAAAGAAACCTACCGACGTCTCAAAGCGGCTTCACGGAACATGAACATAATAAAAAAGAGCTTAACAAAATACTAGGCTCTATAAAAAAATGACAAAAATCCAAGATTAATAGACATCTATTTAGTGTGTGTGTATTTATCCACATAGAACAAGTCTGGGGTGAGTGAGGTGAGGAAAAACTCCCTTCGATGGAGGAGGAAGAAACCCTGAGAGGAACCGGACTGAAAAGTGAACCTCATCCTCATTGAGGTGACACTGGAGGGTGTGATTATAAACATACAGTCCGACAATCGTATTAGAGGTTGTTCTCCTCGATGGTGTCTCCTCTTAGAATGACCGAAAGCTTCATGAAGTAAAATCCAACTTGAACAGGTACATCTCCAGATGCTCCAGGATCTCATCAGGGTCGGTCTCGTCCCAACGAAGGTCTTAGAGCGATCTCGGGATGCGGGAGCGTTTCTGAGACCCAAACACTATCAGGAAGATTATTCCAAAGTTCGGGAGCTAAATAAGAAAACGTTCTACCGCCTTTAGTAGACTTGGATATTCTGTTAACTACCAGACGTCCTGAATGTTGTGACGTGACGGAGTGAAACGTGTTAAAAGACTGGAAATACAGAACCTCTATAAGAAGAGTGACAAATTTGAAAACTAATCTAAAAAATAGTTGATATTACGTTCATAAAGTCAGAAACAGAGTTTTATTACTCGTAATAGTAAACAAAGAACTGGGGGAAATAATGAAATCACACTATCCAGCGTAAGGGTGTGTAAACTTTTGCACCACTTTTTCTAACATCTCTGAATATCGTTTGTCTCAGTGACACTTTTATTTCTTTTCTTTCTTTTTTTTTTTTTTTTAAAGTTTACACACACTCCAAGGCTTTCCTCCACTTGACTCTTGTGTAACCTGGATACGAAATGAAGTAGAGGCAGACATCAGTCACTGTGCCGCAGGGTTAATGTTCCATGTATCACACACACACACACACATACACACACACGTTTATCTCCATTAGACAGCCGGTTCTGAGTATCTAGAAGGCGTGAGCTGATCTAAGCAGAGACACACAGAGGACACGCAGGATGTCGTAGCATTTTCATAGCATTGACGCTCAGGACGTCGTAGCGTCGTAGCATTGTCATAAGAGTGACACTAGCGTGTCATAAACGTGTCTCGGACCATCACTATGAACAGTGTTGTATCGGTCTATATGATACATAGCGTATGCAATGTATCGCTGATACACGCATCATATATCGGTTGCATGTCATATAGACGTTATAAGACGTTATAATCTGCTTTATAAAGGGCTTCACGTTTATCATAACACAGAGGAAGTTACTTTTAAGTCACTTTTAGTTAAGATCCATCTTTACATCTCCTAAAATAAATAAATAAATAAATAAATTCATGACATGAAATAAAAATGTACTTTAAAGAATATTAGAATGAGCTCATTAACATAAACCTTCTGACCAATCAGAATCCAGAATTTTAGGATTTTTTTTTTGTTATTCATTGTGACCAAAAATAATCTTTCACGACACGCTAATGACACCAGTCATACCTCAGATACCTCAGTCCTGTAACGCAGTGAGTCTACGACTTAACGTTTTTGTTTTTTTCTGCAGTTACGGCACGATCCAGAGGAAGTGACCTCATCAGAGACACGCGTCTCCACCTGAGCGCTCAGCTGAGCGGTGAGTGAAGTTCTTCTATCAGATTAACAGTCAGACGCTACATTACTTCCAGTAAGGCGTTAAAGGAAAGGTCTTTTCTTTATGCCTCTTTATACCTCGTCGTTTACGAGCCAAGCTGAATCTACAACAGTTAAAAAAAAAAGCAGCAGGTTTTCTTTGTCCCAAATAACAACCTAAAACAAAAAAAGCTGGAATCAGGGAGGTGATTATCGCAAACAGAGGTGCTCTGTGTGAAAGAGATGTCACTGATGTAACCTTGGAGATGTGTGTGTGTGTGTGTGTGTGTGTGTGTGTGTGTGTGGTTTTTGACACAATGACTCCCCTGGAGACCGAAGACATGGTCACTCACTGGGTCAGTGTGGGGTCGCTATGGGGTCGTGCCAGCAGCCACTGGGCTTTGAAGATGACCCAAAAATAGTGGACATGAGATTACTGGGTCCTGCTGAGAGGAAGATGTGTGTGTGTGTGTGTGTGTGTGTGTTTGGTGCAAACATTATCACAGAAATCATGACCCATGCTCTAAAGCGACGACTCAATCTGCGACCGATGTCCTGAATAATTCTGAGCTTAAAAACCCAACGTCATTAAACACTACCTCAACGATTTAACCTCAAAAAAAGAAAATAATTCATGACTTTTTTTTTTCCTTTGTAATTATTTACATTGTTTGTTTAGAAGGCACAAGAACATCTCTGTCCGTTTACCTCATTTAAAATGCTACGATTTTTGAAACCATTTTTTTCTTGCTATATAAATAAACTAATAATGCTAATATTAGCTAAGGTATCTAGCCTGCTAACTAACTGCAAATAACTGAGGTGGCTAGCTATTTTAAATTGTGTAAAAAAAACAATTAAAACTGATCTAATTCTAACATGTTATCATTTTATTGTAACAACTTTTTTTTGCTATATTATGTTGCCTGTTTTTCTTTATTTTTCTGTTGTATAACGTAATTGTACTGAATCTAGTTTTTTTCTGGAAGGAAATTTTTATTTAACATTTGAAAAGAGCCTCAAATTTAAGAGGAAAAAAGGTTTAATTTGGAAAAATTAAAAAAGATTTATTTATTTATTTATTACACCTTTAGGACTGATGAGTTTACATTTTGTGAATTCTTGTTTTTTTTTTGTTTTTTTTTTTTAAATCCCTTTCACTTTTATTTGTATAGCGCATTAAAGATTTAACCGGAAATATTCTCACAAAGCAGATTCACGGAAATATCTAAATTCAGGATATAAATTAAAAAATTTCAATGTATCCCTACCGAGCAAGCCAAAAGTGACGGTGGTGAGAAAATACTCTGGATTACTGAGGACATGAGGAAGAAACCTCAAATGGAAACAAGTTCTCATCGAGGTGACACCGAGAGCGTGATTATAAACGATAAATCGTTTCCCTTCTACAGAATATGGCCAGAAAAATAGAGCCACTGAGTCAACAAGGAAACTGAGTCACGTTATAACGTGACGTCTGTTTAGAAGAGAGAAAGAGAGAGTAAAAACGAGGCTGAGGACTGAATGATGTAAGTCAGAAGGTTTTTCTTCACAACACTGTTAGAAAGAATTTCATGTACAGTGATTTGAAACTGCGATGCGTTTCTGCGTCCCTCGGTCTGGTCTTTTGTCCTCTGACCTCATCCACAATGCACCGCTGCACTAATCCCCGCTCGCAATGTTTCGCTACTGTTGCCGTTCTCCCTCTGAGTCTTTTCCTTCGTTGTCTTTAGCATTCAGCTGTAACTGAAGATGTCACCGAGGCCTATGAATGTCACCCAAGGTCCAGAGCCGACAAAGGCACGTTAAGCTGCGCTGACCCTTCGGGATTGTTCCGGAAGACACCGGGCCACTGTGAGAGCAGATTAGGGGCGTGAATGAGTGAGACGGAATAGGAGAGATTAGCTATGTTAGGTTCAGGGACACCATCATTTCATTTCAGCACTCACAATCTCCCCCCCACCCCCCCAGCACACCCCAGCACCGTGCCTCCGATCTCGGACCACACACTGACACTGTGGCCGTGCCGCCATTGTCTCAGCATTTAAAGAGAGAAAAAAAAAACAGTCGCAAAAGGATCAGCAGCTATTGTCTGGAGGAAAATCCTCTATCGTTTGGACAGCGCTAAAATCCGGATACCGCCGCTTTGATTGGCACTTGACAGCACCAGCAGAAAAGGATGATGTGTTGGGAAACGGGAGTCCGAAAGGGACAATCGTAGCAATGAATAATAATCGAGGAGGGATTTTCTCTTTCTTCCTCCAGCGCTCTCGGCTATTCTTCAGGCTCTGGGTGGCGGAGCGGCCGGTGGATTGGGTCATCGCCGCTCATCCCTTTCTCAAACACACAAAGAAAAGAGATACACGGCTGACCTTCTTGCTTCACTCTGGTCGACTGGTGGTGGAGATTTCCACCCTAAGTATTTGTGTGTGTGTGTGTGTGTGTGTGTGTGTGTGTGTGCTTTGCCCTTGTTGGCCTTGCAATCTCAGAGGAGGGTTAGATAGAGGGGAGGATTTGACTCTGCCACTCTCAGCCAAATCCAACTATCTGCCTCTTTCAGACAGAACGGTTGGTATGGTAACCTCATATGAGTGTGTGTGTGTGTGTGTGTGTGTGTGTGTGTTTAGAATGGTTTCTAAGCAGGTCGATGCCTTGTCTCCAGCTTTGACCATTCACTAATCAGTGTTGTGCACTGGAGGATTAGGTTGTGTTAGAACTAGAGATAGGGCCGAATGAATGCAATTGGTGCACCCACACACACCCACACACCCACACACACACCCACACACACACACACACACTCACAGAGAGAGAGAGAAAGAGAGTTTGCTTGAAGGACTCCAAACACCAACTGTTTTATTCACAGAAAAATATTTTTAATTTTCAGAACTTTTTTTTATTTAAAAAATTTTTTTATTATGAACAGATTAATCACCGTTAAGAATGAAATTTGTTGTGTAATATTTAAAATATTTTTTTCTGAAGAGTTTCTTTTAAAACTCATGACTTTAATGTCAGTTTTTATTTATTTATTTTTTTTAATAAAACAGCATTTTTAAAAATTATTTTGTATTTATTTTTTTGTACTACTTGGTACTTCTTTTTTCAATCTGAATGAAACCATCATCAGAAGGTTGCCAGGATGTTGTAGGTGATGTATGAAACCTGCACAGAGAAGAATTACAGAGACATCAGAGGAGCAGACGAGCGTAACTGAGTCCTGACCGCCAGCTTGCTCATGAAAGGAAGGCTGCTTAATGACACATGCCTCTGTCCATTACACATCCTAATATTTACACAGACAAACGATGACATTCGATGACATTTTGAATGAAAGCAGCAACGGGACATCGCTCGGGTTAATGGTGTGGAATGTCAACGCAGGACTGATGGACATATCAGAAGCTTGAGCTATAAAATGGCTTTGATGACTAGAAACAGGGTGCAACGTAAAAAATGTCCAATGACGTGAGGTTTATATTAAAGAATGTAAGAAAAGTATTTTTGCGATCACAGAAATGAATGCAAAATTGAGCTAACTTCACTTTGAAGTTTTGAAAATATTCAGGAAGTTTGAGATTTTTTTTTAATTTACAGCAGATTTTCCACAGAAGTGTCCTGAGACATGCCGTGTGACGTACACAAATTCGTACAGCAATTTATTAAAGAACGTTGTGTTGTATTTTTTATTTGTTTAGAGTTACATTTAAACAAGTTATAACGTGATGAGCTTCTGTTAAATTCAATTTTATTTCTGGAGCTCTGTCTATGCCAGACATCATCACAAAGCAGCTTGACAGAAATATATAAGCTTTAGATAACAGATGAACATGTCAATGATAAACATGTTAAATTCGAAAGTTTGCTCCATTTGAACACATCTTAAGTTTTGAAGTTTAAACTTACTACATGTCTCCTTATCTGTAAGAGAAATTTAGGCTAACTTGTAGTGCAAAAATTATAGTTCTGGTAATGATCATTATAATGACGCTATTTTAATCGTACTTGTATAGTACTGACAAATTTTACAAAGAACTCTGGCTCATTGTAACTGTTTATTGAGATTAAATGATTACAAGTAGTAGAAAATTATAGAAAAACAACATGTACAACTTTACAACTCTTTTTTTGTCATGAAAGAAGAACACATTGTACTTTTTTAATCAAATTATACAGTAGTTACTTGACTCCTCGATTCCTGACCATGTACACAAAGCTCCAACTATGAAATAACTTACATTAGCAGCTTATTTTAAAGAAAACATAAAGTATAAACTCCTCTGTCCTGTAACTTTCCCCATGTCCGAAAGCGCGATAAAGATTTGACTTCTTCCATGTCAACAAGATTTTTAATCTTATGCTCCCTATGAATAAGCTATTAATATAGGAACAATTAGAATTAGAGTGCATTAATAGAAAGCTGTGATTTGCAGCTACACTACACTCAGAGCTGCTGTTGTATAAATTTAAATACCTTTCCAGCTAATCAGAAAAAAAAAAAACATTTTGTTTTATATGTCATTTAGAGCCCAGGGTGAATGAAGGAACCTCACAAAAAGCAGCCTGTCCAGGAATGCTAGCTCGACCTTCCACTGGAGCTCGCAGGGCTCCGAACCAAATCAAAGTCAGGAGAAGGAGGCATCACAGGAAGATGCTGGGAGAGAATGGAGAAGAGCGGAAGTCCAAAGCACTGCAAATTTACACCAAACTGCGAGATGGAAACAAGCCGAGAGAGCCCAGCAAGCCAAGAAGCTGCTCCAGGTTTGAGGACTGTGAGTAAAAAAGATGCTAACATGGCTAACACTTGAAGAAAACCAGTACGATTGAGCTGAACAAACAGAAGAGGTGAAAGTTAGTGAGCAATTTTTTTTATTTTCACCAAACCATTTCTTTTCTAAGTAAAGCAACAATACGCATTCTTAATGTTTGTTTTATTTTTCCACTGTCTATATCAAATAATTTCCAGCTACATACTAGCTACAAAATTGCTAGCCCTTATCTAGTTCATGTTCAGCATCCACAGTTGCTTATCAACAATAGTCGTCTAAATATAGCTACTTAATTTGAAAGGTTGCTCTGTTTGAACACATCTTAGAATTTTTGAAATTTAAAAGTACTATATGTCTTCTTGTCTGTAACAGAAACTTAGGCTAACTTGTAGTGCAAAAATTATAGTTATGCTAATGATACTGATAATGACACTATTTTATTAGTATTCGTTGTGTTATATATAGTACTGACGTAATTCTACAGAGCACTCTGTCTCATTTTAACTGTTTATTGAAATAAAATGAATAAAAATAATAGAAAATGGTTATTTTTGAACGACAAATTTAAAAGCAAAGAAGTAAATTGTTTATTCAGTGTACTGATCATTTTTAGTTTTTTATCTGTTTTTAGTTACTCAATGCCTCCTTTCCTGCCAATATAGACAAACCTCCTACAGTGAAAGAGCCTACATTAGTTCAGCTAGCGATAGTTTGGTAATCTGTTTTAGTATGAAGGATGGTCATAAAAGCGTTTTTTTTGTTTGTTTTGTTTTGTTTTTATTTGGCTGCTCGAAAGCCAAGTTATAATAGTATAAACACATAAAATCTAGCTGAAAGTGATTCATGAGAATCCCTTGTTTTTCTTTGAGGTTTTTGAGCTTGTATTAGCATCATTAGCACTAGAAATAAGCGAAAAGATGGTTTCTAAAGCTAAATAACCTCCAAGTTCAAATAATATTATTAATTATAGCATGAAACTCTTTATCACAATGGCCAACAGTGTTTTTAGTCTTTTAGCCGTGTTGCTCTTTAAACATCATTAATTATATGTCCAGCTTGAATAATTCATTACTCCAGCTTGGAAAATCACTGCCTGTGTTTATTCTGGTGTTACTGTGTTTCTTCAAATATGTTTATTTTTTAACCAAAGCATTTTTTCCTTTACTGCAGAAGTATCTGCCTGAATTGAGTGCTTACTGTCACTGAACAGACTGAAATGGGGCGGAGTCAGTGGGTGTAGGGGGAGTGTCTATAAAAATGAGGCCTGTGTATAAAACTTTATTTTTTCAGCCCTATACATCATGCGTATTCTAAGACTAAAGCTTAAAAAAACGTGTTGTACGTAATTTCTATGTTGGATTATTTGTAATAGTAACATTTCTTTTTATTTGATTATTTAATTAGCTGTGAAATATGAACATAAAAAGAATCAACACTCTTTCCGGTGTAATCACACACCTTCTGTTCCATTGTTTATCTTCGATCCCACAGCTTTGCACTTGATTTTTTTTTTTTTTTTAATTAGCTATGCTCTGAAGTGGCGTCCTACTCTCTTTTTTCAAGGGCCTGACCTGTTAGCAGTGTAGTGCTGTCTCTCTCTCTCTCTCTCTCTCTCTCTCTCACACACACACACACACACGCACGCACGCACAACGTGTCCCTCTTTATTGTGTGATTGGACACAGCAGAGAGCGTTTAGTGAAGGTCAAGGTGAAGGGGCGGGGCAAGGTCAGCAGAGGTCAGGGGAGGGTTTGGACGTTCTTGTGTGAACACGGGGGCACGGTAACAAAAGGCCTGATTGGGTAGGATCTCTTCAGCCCCTTAATCAAGCGAGAGAGGAGGAAGCATGCAGCTGTCGCTCACATGTAGGAGAGAAGCGGCGCTGCTTTGTGGAATTTTTAAGTGAATAGCCATTTATGTGTTTTTCTCGCAGAACAATTTGAATTGTCTGAGCTTAGAGTAAATTCAGTCTGGAGGTCGATTGAGGCAACTGGTCTCTCTCTCTCTCTCTCTCTGACACTCCTAAACCTGGCTCCTCATTAGACACTGAAAGGCCCTAATTGGACTTAATTGGCACAGCTTCTTTCAATAATAGTGAGTAAAAAATGCAACACAGAAATAACAAGAGTCTCAGAATAGAACGTCCTCATCTTCCTCTTCATCCCCTCTCGTGTCGTGACCTCTACCTGCAGTAGGTACTTTAAAAAAAAAGCATTCAGGATGACCAGGATTTCACTTACAATAAACTCCATTTATTTGCATTTTGCTCTATTTTCACTTCAGTTCATTTAAATGTTTTTTTTTCTCTCGTAATTACCCATGATGCCATTCTAGCTGTTGATTGGCAGATTAAGTGGTGCTTTATCTCTATCTAGGAAAAGATCTGCAGCAGCACTTTGGTCATTTAACTCTGTACGCTCTGCACACACAGATCAGATCCATAACTCTTTAACTCGGTAACTGTAACTGTCTTATTGCTGCATTGCATTCTGGGATGTTGAGTCCAGCATTTCTTCAACGCTGACTGAGATAACAATAAATAATATTAATAACAATGTTGTTGGCACCAGAACGACACACAGCCTCTACGTTCTCAGAGGAATAAAACAAATCTGACACTGACCGAGGTGTTGTATGTGTTTGTGTGTGTGTTAGAGAGAGAGAGAGAGAGAGAGAGAGAGTGTGTGTGTGTGAGAGAGAGAGAGAGAGAGAGAGAGAGAGAGAGTGTGTGTGTGTGTG
>JAOTRN010000016.1:14146783-14161861 GCA_028566695.1 Bagroides melapterus
GGTTTTTCTCAGCTGTGTAGAAGATTGTGCTTTTTGTTTTGTTTTTTTTAATGCAGTCGTTAATTCTGAGAATGTTTCTTTCTGTCCCCATGTAGTGTTGCTGGAGGCAGGATGGTGTCCAGCATTAGAGCGGTTCTCCTGAAGGGTGTCAGCAGCTCTGATCCGGTGTACTCTACTGTAGAAGACACGGTGAAGGAGCTCAAGGAGAGAATCCAACAAATCCACAATCTTCATTACGAGTCTGTTTGTGGCACAGGGATCAGTCCAGCCAGGGTAGAGCTGATTATACTTAACGTTGATACATTTCAGCTGGCTGAGTGCAAAAGTTTGTGCACGCTTAAGACAAAATATACAAGCTCAGCGTTTTGGGTTAATGTTTGTGAAATAATCAGGTAAATTCATCCATCCAGATGACTTTGAAGGGGGATGCAAACTTGTAGTACATGATCATATTTAGTGGTAAAGTTTCATGTTTATATCTTATGTAAACTGACTCCTTTACAGCCCAGAATGTACACTATCAATCACGACACTGCTTATGCAGGCAGAGAGACTGTTAAAGTCCTGATCACGGTGTTGGATGAAGAAGCTCTGGCACCGCCCTGCAGGAACAAAGCAGAACTGCTCACTGATGATCAGACGGTTCTGAACGAAGCCGAGCCTGCGTGTCTCCTCATGCTCTACAAGTACGTTCTGCTGGCGAATTCACAATGCACAGGTTTTCTTTACTCAACCACAACTTTACATAAACATACACTATACTATAAAAATGTGGTAGCATAGTGGTTAAGGTGTTGGTCTACCGCTCAGAAGGTTTTGAGTTCAAATCCCTGTTCCACCAAGCCACCACTGATGGGCCCCTGAGCAATGCCCTTAACCCTGAATTGCTCAGTTGTATAAAAAAAAACATGCATTTTACTCCTTCTCATCAACTCACTTCTGCTTTCTTTTTATTTCTATGCCTGCAGATCTCCTGAACTTCCCACAGGACTCTCTCCGAAGCCCCTGATTGATCGTGTCCAGAACCAGCAGGAACACGTGAAGTTTAAGGTAAAGAGGTGTCAGATCTGTGTCGTGAAACTCTGCACTAGTTTTATGTCATGAGCCTTTATCATCACAACTTAAAGCTGTGTTCACAAGTCACCAGATGCTTTCCTGGGAAGTGGTCAGGACAAGTCATTGTTCCTACAACTGGTTGCTATAGTGATAATGTTGATCAATGGGTGGTGCAGCTAGCATTCCAAATCAGCTGCTACAACGAAATACAATGCTAAATTTTATTTAAACAAAAAAAAATAAATAAATCGTTTCTCAACTTTGTTGCTGATGTTGACACGCCCACATCGAACCCCATCGCTCACTGTCAATCATGTCACCAGAAATCACAGCTCTTAATAAGAATGAATCTCTGCACTTGCTGCATGTCTTTTCACTTGTAGTGTGTTGGGGGTTAAACTTTAATATTAAAAAAACGTTGTCATCTTTTTTTGTTTGTTTTTTTATTGTTTTTTTTTAGTTATCAATACAGTTTAATCTAGATATTAAGTTTTTACTATAAAAACAATAATGTATTTGAAGAGCGTTAATATAAACCTTAAAAAGCCTTGGATTATTATAATTTTTTCTTTCTTGTTTATCGTGATAACCGCTTAATTTTCTTATCTCGACATAACGAAAGTTGTTTTGTCGTGATGACTTAATTTTCTCATGATCTCTACATAAGAACATGTTCTAAAGGCAGCAAGATCGCAATATAGCAGCATCATGGATTATCACATGCGCTTTCGTGTGATTGATAACTTCCACATAAATGTCTGACACTTAAGAAGGAGTCTGTGATACAATATAGTGACCCTACTGCTGTTAATCCAGCCGCTGTTTCTGAAAGCACAGTTAAACTAACCGCACGTATATTGTAGGAGCGGCTTTTAGATACCTTGATAGCGCTGACAGAGGAAAGAGAGCATCCACAACCTCTTACATCACGCGCCAATGAATTAATACATAACGACCATTTAATAAATGCGTGACAAAATGAATACAAACTAACTCGCAGTATTTATGAGAATAAAGGCTTAACAATTCATTATCACGACAAAACAAGAAAGGAAAAATATAGTAATGCATGACCTCTTAGGGCTTCACTATACAAAAATTAATGTTTCTCTAGATACATCGCCTTTTTTCTGTTCAAACAGAATTAACGAATTAATTATCCACGCATTTTCAGCAGGTCCAAAAGCACATTAAGTCTTCAAGGCTACCTTTTCCCGCGACACACGCTAAATGCGTGACGTTCTTGCTATTAACGTTTTAAATTATTGAAATAAATGAAACATTCTTTAACACATAAAATGTAAGCCCAATCCAATGAGCAGATATGTGCACGAAGATCTTAAAAAGGCTTGGCGTACGTGTGAACATGTGCACATTTCGTAGAGCTAAACAGTTCTCCTCGAGCACGTATGCTAAACACATTTTGTAAAATGTCGTCTTTATGTGATTGTGCTAGCAGATGTCACTTTAGCTTCCTCCACTCTGGCCACCTTCCTGTGCGTGAGCGGTAATGGTCCCTGGGAAACTCGCTGCTTTTCCGCATCCTTTTCGCTTTGAAGATTTTGTAACGCTCACGTAACCTGACTAACAAGCAGGAAACTTGAAAGGTTATTGCTTCCTGTTGTCTGTCGATCGAGTTTATCCCGCTGCACCATCACAATTTGTCTCCAGGCTGACGGCAGTGAGAGGAAAGCAAAGCCCTCTGCAATAGTTCGGATCCAAAGCTTTTTTTGATTAATAAAACATTGAAGGATAACGTTTTACACCATGTGCTGCGTGAATATACAGGTCATTTCTACATCACGTACGTCGTCCATGTAAAAAGTGCGCGTGTTTGATGCTAATTTGGGCATTTGAATGTTGCGTCACATACAAATTCAAGGATCTTCAGTTAAATTATCTATCTATCTTGTCCATACATGCTTATTCCGGGACTACCCGGGGATACAGGGATCAGCTGAGGCCTATCCCAGCCATCTACGTTCAAATGCAGGGTACACCCTGGACAGGTCACCAGTCCATCGTAGGGATCTTCAGTTAACCAATTTAAATTTATATTTAATAATTTATCAAATATTCAGCTAAAACTTGTAACTCAAAGTTTCCAACCTCTGCCTAGGGGAAAATAACAGAAAACACTCTCTCAACTTGGAATTCCTGCCCATGACATCATATCAGCATGGCTGCTCAAACAGTGACCCATTAAATTAAACAGTCCGTGTTTGGTTTATTGTTCCCCTGTAGTTTGAACATATAAGATCTTATATAAACCTAGATTTTTTGCATTCCTGAGCGTTTAGGGTGCGCTCTATTAGCAGTCATCCAGGGAAACCGGCTCTTCTGTACTAAGCCTCTCTGTTGTTTAAAGTCTTTTAAGAAATCACTTTGGAAAAACTCTTTGATCTGCTATCTCTTTCCAAGCCTGGCTTTCCCAGTCCCACCCAACTTTACTTAATTTCTTTATTTATTTATTTTCCTTTGATTGATTGCCGTTGGCTCAGAACACTCTGCAGTCCTTCTAATCCCAAGTAGGCATGGATCAAACAGACACAACAGTGTTGGATCAGCATTTCTCTCAGGCCTTTTGAGATTTCAAAAGCAGTCTGTTCTATGACTTGGCCTCAGTATCTCCGGCTCAGTAGATTTTACGGCTGTCTAATCTCAGAGCCCTGTTTTTAAAAATCTTTGTTCTTGCAGGTAACTAAGAGAGGCATCCGTTCACAGTTTGCCTGCACGTACATGGATGACGGTCTGCCTCTAAATCGTGTGCTGGACTTTCCCAGCACGAGTCAGCTCCCGACCTGCGTTCATCCTGCTCCTAAACGGACGGTCCACTCAGCTGTTAACATGTCCCCTGAGCACGAGTTCGACTCTGCAGACAAACGTGAAAAACAAGGTACAACCTTCCAAGATGAGCTCCAGTCTTTTTCGTGTAGTTCATAACTTTCACACATGGTTTATGGGGGTCTCACACACACAAGCGCACACAGATGGGAGTGTTCCAGGTGCCTCTGACGCCACGCCGTCGGCATCATGCCCGGGTTTCACCTCCTGAGCCAAGGACTCAATCTCTGACTAATTCCTGCTCGGGGACTGGTACTTAAGATCAACCTTTTAAATGATTCCCCTTTCCATAAAAGCTGGCTGGTCTCACTTGTGTTGTAAAAAAAAAAAAAAAACTTCATGTTCTGTGTGAGAACTCGACTGCAGTACATGACAAATGTCGAGCTTCAGCTCTGTAAAATAAACATACTGCCTGTTAAACTGCATGGCTTACGTCAGCAGTTTCACAATTCCCTCTGCCTTTTTTTTCTCACCCTTTTCCTCTTTTTGCGGTTTTTCTTCTTTTTTTTTCTTCACTAATTTATTTTATTCCCCTCCTTATTTACGCATGTTCTTCAGCCGAGGTAGATCAACAGGCAGCGATTCAAGCCTTGCATGGATCAGGGACCAAACCAGCCCTTGAGCAGCGCAGCACCAACAGGCCGATCCGAACAGGTGTTTCAAGGACAGGAGTGGCAGGACTCCAAACCGTCACCAAAACTTCTAAGAGGAAGCTGTCAAACAGAGAGAGTGTGGAACAGGGAGGTGATGAGAACCAGCCGCCCCAGAAGAGACCTCCTGCCAAAGCCTGTAGCTCAGGGCCAGGGAAGAAGAGCAGCAACATGGCTAGAAAGAAACTCATTGCAGGTCAAGGCAAGCTTACAAGCTTTTTCCGGCTATAATTTAAAGTTTATATGCTATGTTTCATTATGACATCTGATGTCCTCTGTAATCACATCCTTTATCTGAATGAGTAATGAGTATAAATTAGAATGTTAGGCATCCGTGTGAAGATTTCCACAATCACTTCCTGATTAATCCTTAAACCGCTACAATGAGGTTGATTATTTTACCAATGCACTGAAAACCTTCCTTTGCCTTATGTCTTTCATTTTATGATGTGAGCATCAATCACTGCACAATGGTATTACATTGTTCTGTTTATTTTTAATCACACAAATACATAATTTCTGGTTTTAATAAAGTTTTATTCAACTGGGGAACTTTTTATATTTTGGTTCTGTGAATATATTGTGATGAATTTGATCAGATAAATCGTGGCTGTTTTCCCCTCCGTCTTCAAGCCTGCCAGCAGGGCCGGTACACCCTCCCGATCATGCACCAAAGCACTAAATAGAAACAAAGAACAAGGTTTAAGAGGACCTCACTTAAATAACAGGCATCGTTTGAATAAAACTAATAATCCTTGTTGGATTTTTATGTTATTAGCCATGTACAGAGACAAAAAGCTACCACACAGGGAGCGTAAAAGCTAGCGTTTCTGCTTTCTCAAAGATGCATGAAGCAACAAAATCTTTTCAAATTGCTGTTCAGTGTTGCTAAGCAACTCAGTCGATAGTAAAGAGCTATCTACCCTCTTCTGCATAGCCATCTTCACTGGTGCCCACGATTGGCTAGTGTCACTGTAATTGGCACATGATTGGCATTTCGCTTAGATCCACTCTCTCGGACTCCCAGATCACGGTCAACTGTGGCAACTTCGGGATTTAACCTCAATCTCGTGAGCTCTGTATGCATCTTTACACTCTCAGACTGAGGTTGTTTTCACACAGAAATGTTTATTAAGTACAGTAGACCACCCCAAAGCATCATGCATTCTGGGAGAATCGTGCTTGGGTTTGGCTATTGTAATCTTAATTAAGGAAAGTGAGAAACTACGTTTGGATGGCTGCACAGATTCAGACTCTGGAAAGGATCAATGTCATGGGAACTGTCAAAACTTTGAAATTCCATCTTTTCCTTCCTTTAAATGAATCAAAATGACAGGAAAGAGACACCCGATTGACGAAACACATCACCACACACCATGTGCAGCCAAGTCGGGCGACGAGCCATGTTCTAGTATTGCATTAGTCAATGACGCAGAACAAAAAAAAAAGAAGAAGAAAGAGAGAGAGAGACGACTTACTCTTATTGTCCGTGTTTCTTCTGGCCATGGGGATGAGATCATCTGCATTGTGCCACTCATCCTTCTGAGTTGCAGCAAGATCGCGGTCGATTCTCCATGGTGATAGCACGGGAAAGACTCGGCCAAAACCAGATCTTGCGTCACTCCCAGAAGCCCCTTTTGATTGTAAATCCTGAGTGGAACAGATCATTGACAATTACCAAGCGGCGTCTGTGGGCCGATGACCTTCCCTGCTGACCACCTTACACAAGCAATCTCATTCACAAAACTAAAAGCAAACCACGGTTTCCTCTTTGGGGATCTGTTGTATGGAAGAAAGCCGGAGTCTTTTTTTTTTTTTCCTTCAACCTACACCTGGAGATGTTTAAAGATAATTTGAACAGCACACACCCAAGAGCTCCTGAAGTGTTCTGATGACTAGTGTTGAGTATGGAACCCCACATGGAAGAATTGGTTCAAATTACACCAAAGTTTCCCATGTCTCACTTTTCCCCTTTTTAAAAAGATCACAGTGTGTCCATTGATTTCGCAAGCCACGGTTTCCCACCATATAGCTGTAGCTGTAACTTCTCCTTCCTTTCGGTTGTTCCTTCAATTGCCCTGATAACTATTTCAACATGATCATCCAGCAGAGAGGAAGCTATTCCAGGCCACTACACATGCCTGAGAAGTTCAGCCAAAGAGACACCTATTGGCTAAAATGTCTCAATTTATCCACGTGTAACTGAAGATGCAAGAAAGTATCAGCAAGACAATTTGTATTTCTGGTACATGTCTGAAGATGAGCACCGTAAACTGTGGTGTCTTACCTCAGAAAGACTTGGTAGCAGGCAAATATGACTTTTTTTTTTCTTGACTCTTTTGCTAAAACTATTGCAAAGTCTATGTTCTCAGTCAAGAGAAATCTTAAATCTGAGAAATGTCCCAATAAAATGTCTTCTGAACGGTTAAAGCTTTAACCATCCATTAGAAACCTGCTGAAGAAACAAATTCATGTACGGGTCACAGATTTTTGGATCCTATCACACTGTGAGGTGTGATGGTACACTCTGGATTGGAGCCCTGTCCATCGTAGGTCAACTTGTGCGCACACACGCCTTTTAAGATAAACTGACATTAGCCAACTGACCTCCTGGCATGTTCTGGGATGTGGACACCAGGTGGACATATGGAAACCAAAATGCAAGCCTGGGATTGACCCAGGGATTGACACTGAAGCCGTGAGGTGGAACCGCTATTATCCATGCTAATGTCCCACTATTGCATGTATAAATTTGTCAAAATACTTCATCTGCATGTATCATATTGTACTTTAATCTTTTCAGATGTCTCCTAAAACTATTGAGAAGTTTGATTTCTTTATCAAAAACACATAATTCTACCATCTGAAAGTGTTATTTATTTTGTCCCTGTGTGAAGAAGTATTAAAGATTCTACCACAACACATGGTATTTATTTTTGAAGTTCCCAATAAAACCCCCTTTACAATGCTAACAGCTTTAACCATCTACAACCCCTTGAGAAAACCCAAGCTTCTAAAATATTGGGCAATACTATCAGAAGCAATACTTACTGAAAGGATGAAGATCCTCTTGGTGCCATCTTCATCAGTCAGCCTTCTCTCTACAAGAGGCAATCTCCTTGCAAAATGACCAGGTTCTGCTACATTCACTACTTCTTGATCCATCACAGGATTAAGGCTATCTTGGTTTGCTGTATCATCTTGAATTCTACTTGCAGGTAAAGCTACGGTTGATGAGCGAACAAACGAGTTGAGCAAAAGTACGAGCGCAAAAATGATCGAGGACGAGTTGATCATGATGACTGGATTTTCTTGCACTGGTTGCTCTAACCCACAAAACCTATGCTTGCTACCCTTTTATATATCTCAAACTGATAAAAGAAAAACTGTGTCATTGTGTCTGAAAGGTGATGTTCTAACCCGCGATGCAACTGAACGTCTAAGAGACGAGCACGCCATTGTGCGTTCAAGAGATTATATATTGCTTTCATAAACACCGTTCGTCTTTGTGAATCGAGGGATTATTTTGTTGCTTTTAATTTCTCTTTTTTAAAAACAGAATGTACCTTTCCAACCATTTTCTTTTATCCCACATCATGACAAGTTCTCCAGTCTCACAATCTGGGTCAGGGGTCCTGCACCGGTAGCACCTTCTGGATGAGGTCTTAAGAGAGTGATAGAAAGGCTGATCAAGCCACATACTGTGAATGGAATGAACTGCAGCACGATGTGACTCCATTAAATCACAAAAGTACTCTGTCCATTCTATTATGTACTATCATCTTGCACTTTTTAAACCTTTGGTGAAAACCGAATGACTTGTAAGTTTATAGCAGGTTTCACTTTGGTACCACAATGTCTGGAAAGGCCTGGAAAAGTACATGTGATAGCTTAAATTCTTGATTTTTTGAAGGAGCTCTAAATATCTAAGCAACGTAGCATTGATATTAATGTGAAAAACCCTTATGCTTTCCTATGAACTGAAGACCAGAGAAGTATTTTAATATCAAGGAAGCTGTTGCATTGGGGGGGAAAGAAATAGAACATAAATAATAGTTATTGAACTCAGCTGAAGTGTTTTTACTTGGAACACTCAGCCTTTATTTTGTGAGTATTTTTGTTGGAGAGAGAAGGCCTCTACTGAAGAACTAAACTGGTCTATGGAGACATCGGTGTTCCAGGAGCAGTATAACTGAGTTTGGAGCACTCTGTTATTCTAACCTCGCTTTCTCTGTTGCCATTCTCCTCTCTGAGATCTCTCGTTCTCCCACTGCAACATCCATAAGCATTTTCCCAGCTTCAGCATACGTACATATTATGATGCCTTAAAAAAATTAGCTGTTTGAAAAGTTTTTTCATTCTCCGTCTGGATATAAAGCTAATGACATAATTTCCATGGGTATTTGATTGGAATTAGAAATGGTAAAGTCCCAAAGTAAAATTTTAATTATAAATAATGGTAATATTACAACTGTTACAGTTTAATGAAATGATCTGTAGCCTCTGAAGGGGAAATTGCAGGTGTTGGTGATGGTTTTTATACCAATCAAGCAGGAGCCACACCTTATTCCACCTGTTTTATCAGTTGACCTTGGATTTCATTTGAGTTCTATTTGGTTGGTATGAAAACCTGCACTTACACCAGCCCTATATGGATAAGGTTGCTTACCCCTGTTCTAAATGTCTTTTCTTGAGACTTTTCTTAAAAGAAAATCCTTTGTTGTTGGTTTCTACATGGAACCATTAAGTGTCCTCCAGTGAGACATGATGAAGAACCTTTAATGTGGTTAACGTTATGGATTACCAATCAGATGGTTGTGAGTTCACATCCCAGGTCCACCAAGCTGCCACTGCTGCAAGGCCCTTAACAATCAATTGCTCAGTGGTATAAATGAGATCAAATGTAAGTCGATCTTTTTCCTGAATGCAGGAATTATAAATATGCCTATGATTTTCTAAAACAGAGATTATGCTGTTCAAACTGTTAAACATTAATTGTCAGCTGCTGAATTCTGGTTAACCAGCTTGTCCAAGTTGTCCTGGCCAAGGTTGGTGTGATTTTGATACGTCATACCAGAGGTGGCCTTTGTAAACCACCATGATTGGACTTATTTGATGGTGGAACTCCAATGTTGCCTACCCTAGTTTGAGTTAACTGTGGCCTTACATGTCTGATCCCTATCTTGAACCAATTATTAACAGAAGCTATTTTCTCAGACACCAGGAGGTCAGTTGTCTTTTTATTCTACTAGAGTATCACTTGTGCTGGTGTTGTGTTTTCCTGATTAGCACTAGGCCCTTGGTCTTTTTACCTTGTTTCAGTTAGTAGGGTCTCAGCTTGCTCCTAGCTTCCCAATGACAGGATCTGGTTTGGGACCCACAGAATGCAGTTGTAGGCAACATTTTCATGCATCTGGACTGGCAGATATTAAGCACTCAGGTTTTTGTTTTTGTTTTGGAATTAGTCTTGTCATATCAAGTCAGTTTCCGATGTCTTGCTCTCTTAGTCCTAGTCTTTGTATACAGTCTGTCTCAGTGAAGGCTTGCATGTCAGTAGGAATGAAACTGGACACTAGTTATGCATGTAACTGCAGTGTGAATTCTCACTGACATCAGAGCTGTCATTCAAGTTTATATCCAGGGGTTATTTTCCGTGTAACCGGAACTTACTCATATAACTTGTTCCATCATGTCATGTCAGTATGTGATTATTGATACAAGATCTCAAGTTGTACATAGAATTCTTAGTGTCCTTAGTGTAACCTCATCTGGAATTCATAGAACCACGGTTAATTGAATAACTACTGTTTAGCTTTCTACCATGTTCAGCCTGTTAGTGTAAAAGAATAGCTTGAAACCTTTGCAAAATTCACAGCTAGTGTTTTATAATCTTGGAAACGGTACAGTTTTTGCCAACCGTTTCAGCTAGTAATTGTGTTATCCCAACGATGTCTAATGAGAAATCCCCATTTTACATTTTGTTTGATTTGTCTACAAGATGGTCCTGCTGCGATTATGACTTGAGTAGGTTTTTATGTGATTTGGCAGACGGGGGCTAACTGCGTCAACCCGAGGATTACTTTTCCATAGACGTATTCTGTTACTGCATCAACCAAAGTTACAGAGATCTCGTTACATAAGTGTGTCATTCTTTTTAAAAATAAAAAAAAAAGTGTCCTCTTAATATTTCATGTGGGATTTTTTGCTTTACATATTTTGCTACGACTGTACAATTGCATGGCGATCAAAATAAACAGAAATGGAAAAGTAGAGAGTCTAGAGTATTAGTATTAGGTTTGGATGGAAGTGATGGAAGTTAGATGCGGTACAATATCCTACAATTACTGAATCAGCAGTAGTAAAAAGACAAAACAAAAAAAAGCGTATTATTTGACTGAATATCTTTCGAGGATATTACTGTAAAGTAGGTCAAACTGCAAACTACGGAGCGCATTTGAGGAGCAAAAAACAGTAAAAAGTCACTGAAGGTAACACACTATAGCAAGACATTGGGGGTTGTCCTCAGGTATGATAAGTAAGGAATAAAATATAAATGTTGTAACCTGACAAGAAGCAGAGTTACTGATACCTCCTAGACTTATTTTCCTATATTAGGAAATCCTGGTTTCTTTTATTTTTTTTATTTCAACTTATACAATAAACAGTTTTTAAAGCTTTGACACTGGAGACTTCCAGCTATATGAATGATGACTATGGCTTTTAGCATCGACGCTAGTTAGGAATGTTTGGTCTGTTTGCTGGATGTCATTATAAGGAAATAAAAAAAATTACACTATTTATTTATTTTTATTTATTAGAATGCGCTTTGGCAAAATCATACCAGCACCATCTACAGCACAAAGTGCAATGTTTTTTTATAAAGAAAGGACATATAAATAAAATATACAAAAAATGTTTGCTCTACTTGTTATACTTGATATCAACTTGTCAGCTTGGTTTATTCGTCTAAAATCTAAGTTCCTTCCTCGTTTACGGAGTGACGTTGATTCAACATGGCTGCAGCACAACTTCTTACTTTTAAAAGAATGATACTGTATATAGATACTGTATATAGATACTGGTTGACCAGTGGCAGGACCCAGTACTTTCACTGATGAGCCCTGGGCAGGAAACCAACCAGCTAGTAAAAATGGGAGGGTTTCATCAGGAAGAGCATCTGGTGTAAATCTTGTGCCAAATCTAATATGCAGATCAGAGGATCCGATGTGGCGATCCCGAACATGGTGCAGCTGACAGTTTATAAAGATGAGTGTTAGCTTTAAACATACTTATTTGTTAAATCTAAAACAGTGACTGTTGTTTGCTGCTTGTGAAAGAAATTGTGCATCGCTCATCCGAATTAGCATCCTAGCTTGTTGCTACCGAAATATGTAAAACACAGAAGTCGAAAGAGAGAGAAAAACCGTGCAGGATGCAACTTGTTTGTCTGAATTTTTTAAGCTGTACCATTTCCATATCTCTGAAGTTTGAAATTTGAACTTTTCTTCGCTATCACCTCAGTCCTAAGCTGTAGGAGTGGTTTATCAGGTTAAGAAGGCTTTGTTCCTTCATATTATTCTATAAACTTTTAAATAGCATTTAAAGATGTTTTAAATTAATTGTAAATAGTGTGTATATAGTGTATATAAATGTACAGTCTCCATTATTGTGTAAACATTCATTCAAATGTTCTGAAATAATTATAAAAATTGCCCCTCACTAGCTAAATTAATGCTACATTTTACTTATTATTTACTGATAATGACAATAATAATGATAATGACAGATTTTTATTGGTTACGTACACATTTTCTTATCTTCAATTTAAAAATCCATTCTACTGGGATTTCCACAGAATTTCACAGCTACTGTTAAAGGAACTGTGTTATGGAGATTACTTCCTGAAACATGGAGGTACAACAGCTGTTTTGAGATCCACAGTTCTACTGAATCGATGTTGAAAGGGGCATCAAGGGCTCGAAGAGGACTCAAGGACAGAGATGGGGTTAGATTCTCTGTTGTCCAGAGCTCAGACCATGGTTTCCAGGAACAATGCAGCTGATGAGATGCTCTCCAAGGAAAATATGGGTCTGACATCATGGGTTCTTAAATCTCACAGCTGAGCCAACACGCTCTTGCCACAATCAGCACTCAGTGAATTTCCACTGCTGAGGGGAAAGAGGGACCGAAAGAGGGGAATGGGGTGCGAATATTACCTTCGAACTTGCGCTAATATCTGATCGTGTGATGGAAAAAGAAAAAAACCGAAGGCTAGAGATTTAATTTCTAGTTATAATTTATACAGATTAGCAGTCAGGATTTGAGACGAAATTCATGAAGGTATCGTTTGCAATATGTCCAATTTACAGAACTGTCCTTGTGCCAGTGAAGCAGTACATCTGCATTCTAGCATTCATTAGCAATGAAAATAGAACTTTGTTGGTGTAACACTAATTCGTTTCCCCCCTAAAATGACTGTGGGGAAATGGGAGAGAGGGAGAGAAAGAGAGGGAGAGAGAGAGAACTGAATTAGACCACAAAGTTGTTTAAAAGACAAGAGTGCATGTAAGTAGTAGAGGTTTGGAGCTTCAGTTTCAGGGTTAGGTCCAGGAACAGTGTCCTCAAATGCACTCGGCACTCGCAGTACTACCCTCGACTGCCTCTGGAGAGGAACATGGGAGGCTGTTATATGAAGCCTTTGTCTCCTGTATTTCAGGAGCATGCTGCTTTGCCCAGATCGCTGCTTCTAATCACCATTACCCGATTTCAAAAACAAATAACCACCTTGATCGATTAGTAGTGAAGTGTAGCTCATGATATGACCCATGAATACTGAATTCCATTCCCAGCTTTCAGGCTGTAATTTGCCTAATTGGAGCTAATAATTGATTTAGTATTAGTCACAAGAGAAGATGGATGAAATAAGATTCAGAATAGCTGGACCAGGTTCCTGCCTGCTGCCTGCTCCACATTTATAAACCATTATGTCTGCTGAAACGGAGCCAGGTGGCCAATTTATCTGTTAAAAAGGCTCGGTTGTTCCACTATATATCCATTAAAAAGTGCTGACAGCATACAAGAGCTTTGACCTGTCACTGTAGCCTTTCTCCAAGAAGCTGAACGTGCACTTTTCTCCTCGGTGGACCCACATACTGATTTGTTTGCTTTGGCTCAGTAGGATCTGTTTTAGGAAGTATCACTTTGTCATGCCGTGAGAGTTTGTGCATGGTCACGGGAGCCGTAGTCAAATTAGGCTGTTCTTCATCAAGGCTGTGTGCTGAGGATGACTAGGGGTAGGAACATCAGACCCCCTGTGGTTTAAAGCCACGATGCGTCTCGTGAGTCCTGTATATGTATCTCTGTTCAGATTCAAACCCAAAGAGGGTTTTTAGAATGAAATCCAAACCACACTACAATGTCTGTAGAAAACACACCCAGATGTAGAAATTGCAGCTCGGGATGTGAATTCTGGCTCTGACAGTTCCTCTGACTCCGCTACATTACTCCAGTCTCGTTTTTGTTTCTATCTACCTGATATCTCCTATACAAATCGGTTCAGTTTCTCAAAATAGAAATGAGGATTCACGTGTTATGGTAAACATTACCAATCGGACACTTTAACTCTTTTTCCCAGAGTTTGTCCATGCTGATGATTGAACGTCTTCCTCACGTCTCACTCCACAGTGCTGTTAATATGAAGCTCATATAAAAGTAGACAAACTTTAAGAGTTTGTAGTGTTTCATCAGGATTTCTGTTCTGTATCTACAATACAAAAGATTCCAGAAATGTTTGTGAGTAAATGTTGAAAAAAACCTATTTTTGCTCTCTGAGATGCTCTGAGTGTTTCTTCATTTAAAAAGCAGCTCAAATTTATCTTCAACACTAAAATTCAGTGTAAGATTAAGATGTCTCATTTCAGTGTACTGGTTAAGTGTTTTTGGGGTTAATAGGGTGGATTGGTGGAGGTCCTGACTAACATGGATGTGCTAGCATAGTTGGATGTTATTAACACATGAATCCTCTTGACTCCAGACATGGCTAAGGTCGATTGCTTGATTACTTCCTGATTAATTAATAGTTTTTATTCACCATTATTTCACGTTAAACCAATTATTCCTTCGGCTGCTACTACATGATTATTCATGTGTGTTGTAATTATAATATTAGAACAAGATGCCTTGTAAATTTTCACTGTTGTCCTGAAATCTTGGTCGGACAGACAGAGCTCTTGTTTGGTTCTTTTTATTCATAAAATCTCAAAAATGGACGAAGGAGGAAGAAGGTCTGAGATACTAAATCCTTCAAATCAGCTTTCTGTTCAAACTGAGCTCATTTCTAATGTAAACAAACCCTTTACCTTTCAACACTGGTTGCATCTAACTAACTTTTTATTTGAAATTTTTTCTTCACATTGTATTTAAACTAATATATATACAGTACTGTGCAAAAGTCTCCAGCATGCTCAGTAAAACCTACCAGCTGTTTTATTTACAGTACTGTGCAAAATTCTTGGGAACATCCAAACAA
>JAOTRN010000016.1:14168301-14181157 GCA_028566695.1 Bagroides melapterus
AGGAAGACAAGAAGGTCATGAAGGTCAGTTATTTCCAAAAGCTAGATCTCTGCAGCAGCTGAGTGAAGTGAGAGCTAGCTTTTCTAATGAATGCTAGCTAACGCTAATGCTAATGAATGCTAATTTAACATGTTGCCAATAGGTCAACAAGGTTAACATTAACATTCAATTACATCATTTGGTCACTAACAATATTAAATATTAGCTGCAGAAGTTGCGTGGAGCTTCACTTGTATTTTGATTATTTAATTTAAGTTCTGTGACCATATATTATGTAATAATAATAATAATTTAAAATACATACCTTACAGGATGTATGGCTGTGGCCACATATAGGTTTCTGTAAAAAACAAAGAAAATTACAAACATTTGGTCCAGTGATGTCACATGACAAATGATTGCTCCTGATGATCCCGATCAATCAGCCGTAACATTAAAACCACCTGCCCAATACTGTGTAATAATGTAGCTCTGCCAAAAACAGACCTCTGAAGGTATGCTGTTATAACTGGTACCAAGGCATTAGCAACAGATCCTTTAAGGCCTGTAAGTTGTTAGGTGGAGCTTCCATAAATCTGGCTTGGTTTGTTACCATGAAGGTGTGAACTTAGTCTGCAGCAATGTTTATCATCACACTACCTCCTCCAGCTCACCTTCTGTATTCAGTCTAGCCTGGTGCTATCTCTTCTCCAGCTAAGTTATCCATTTGATGCTAAATAAATCCTGAAATATCAGACCAGACCTTCTTCTTCCTTTTTTCCGTGGTCCAGTTCTGATGCTCACGTGTCCATTGTAGGTTCTTTCAGTGGTGTACAGGTGTCAGTATGGTCACTCTGAAGCTCTGCAGATACACAGCTTCATATACAGTAAGCTGTGATGTTCTGTGTGATCTGACTCCTTTCTATCAGAGTCAGCGTTCACTTTTTCAGCACTTTGTGCTACAGTAGATCTTGTTTGATCAGACCAGACTTTGAGAGTCCGTGATACTGTCACTAGTAAACCGGTTGTCCTTCCTTGGAGCACTTTTGGTCGGTACTAACCACGGCACACCAGGAACACCACACATGACCATCTGTTGTGGAGATGCTATGATCTGATCCAGTCGTCTAGACATCACAGTCTGGGCCGTGTCACAGTCACTCAAGTTCTTACACTTGCCATTTATCCTGCTTGCAACAGATCAACTTCCAGAACTGACTGTTTACTTGCTGTATAATCTATCCCACCCCTGACAGGTGCCAGTGTAACCAGATAATCATTGTTCACATAACCAGTCACTAGTTTTAATATTATGGCTGAACATGTGTATAATGTATAACCAATAATAGCAATTACAAAAAATTTCAGGAACCAGTAGAACTGAAGCTCACCTTTGGTGTTTTGGGACTGTCTGTGTTCCGTTGCTCTCGTACGGATCGTGGCGCTTTACCAGATTTGACTGGTGCGCAGTACATCTCGAGTCGTTTCAGCTCACAGCTCTGGAAGCAGCATTCGTCTACAATGCCACGGTTGTGCAAGCGCCGTGAGTTGGGGCCGTAGCCTGTTGGCTTGCCTGTTGTGCATGAAGAAAAAACAAACAAATGAGGACCAAATGACTGAATCAAAGACTGTGAGATTTAGTGGATGGTCAGTTTGTTGTCCAGATCCTGAGGTTTTCTTTTGTGTGTCAAGCTGAAAGCAACACCGTTCAAAACTTCTACATTCCGGGAATTCTATCTGGGACACTAGAGAGGAAGTGAGTGGAAGCATGGCAAAGTATTGTCAAAGAAAATACATACAGCACTACAACACTTAATGTTAAAAATGAACCATTAGTGGGGTTGGTTAATTGTGAATTAGAGTTGTTGAAAAAACAATACAAGCTTTCTCATAATAGGTTTTGCGAAAGGTCATTGGTGCAACATGATGACATGATTTAAGACATTTTCATGCATTTTCAGATTTCTTCAGGGGTTTCCTCCAGGTTCTCCGGGTTCCTCCGCCCCAGTTCAAAGACATGTTGTAGCCTGACTGACATCTCCACATTTTCCGTAGTGTGTGACTGGGTATGCAGTCCAGGGTGTCCAATACCCTTGAGATAGACTACAGGCTCCCCTCAACCCGGGCGCCTTCTCCTGTATTAGTGGTGGCTAAAATGGTTAAAAGCTCTGAGTTGTTGAGTGGAAGGACAGGGGCTCCAATCCAGCACTGCCAAACTGCCACTGTGGGCCCTCAAGCAAAGCCTTTAACCCCTCTCTGCTCCAGGGTTGCTGTATCATGACCGACCCTTCACTCCAACCCAAACTTCCAAAGCTGGAATATGTAAAGAAACGAATTTCACATCGCTGTATATGCGACAAATACAGGCTTTTTCTTTAATGCGTCCAGATCGGTACAAAGATCTGAGAAAACATCAAATCTTATCTAATAACGATCCGGCTCGGTATCAGATGCTATCATTACATGCATTATGATACACTCTCTAGGAACTTGAAAGAGCTTAGTCGTTAAATATTCATGAATATCAAATTTATAAGGGCGTCGAGTTACAAGGTGGCGGTCATCAAGTTATCAGATTTTTGTGCAGACTTCCTAGAAACGGTCGTAATCGTGCGCAGATCTGTTAATTGGCGTTACGTACGAGGTCCTTTATGGCACCCGAGTGACGCAGTAGCCATTTCTTTTCCAGTCAGCTCTTTCCAACACACACTGAATTCCAATCTCCCAAATTGGGTGGTGTTTATAACATCTCCTAGTCTCCACTAACAATTCCTTGCTCACCTAGAGCAACACAGCTCTGATAGGCTTTTCCCTGTTACCAAATAAAATAATAATAATTTAATATGGCATTTACAAGAAGGAAATGCCTTTCCCTTTCAGAGTTAATAGCTCTTGGCTCACCGGGTTGCCAGTGCTGACAGAGTGCATTAACTTCTGCTCTGGATTTTCTCCACACTGACAACAGTGCTTTGGGAAGTGAGGGGCTCTAATTAAGGAAACACATGCGTCCCTGAAGACCTCCGAGCCCATGGGTGCGACACGCTACGCCCAAGACCAATACACAAATCGGCCCACGATCAAGCTCTGTTTGTATTTACGTGTAATGATGTGGCAACGTAAATACTTAAATTGTTTCGAAATTTTTTGGTTTGAATAAAAAGAAAGTGCTGCTGAGAAATAGTCAAGTGCAAAAGTTTGTACACCCTTAAGAAGAACTATATAAACCACCAAGAAAATAACAACAACGTTGTAAAAATGTTCAATAATAACACCATTCTCATGAGTTCTTCTGATCCCGCTTGGTCCGAAGGTGTTCTCCGTAACAGCAGCTCTGTCTACCTGAGCAGGTTATCATGGTGTCGATCTCTGAAAGGAGACTTTCATGGAAGGAGTCTCCGTTTTAAAAGCTTTGTGAGAAATAGCTATAAAGTCTTCAGGACCGATATTGCACTTTGTAGCATCTCAGTCAGAAGTTGATTTTTTTTTTGTGAACTTTTCAGAGCTGCTCTAATATAAGAGACAGCGGGAACTCGCTATCGATGTAGCTATAAAGGCATAAAAAAAGAAAATAGACAAATTAAAAAAAAAATCATTTTCATTTTGCTGTGGTATAAGAGGAAAATTCTTTAATATTTGTAGAGAAATTGTCCAAGTAAGACAGGTCTTTAAATTATAAGTCATTTATCTTTCGAAAAAACGATCCTAGCTCTTCCAATTCTGATTGGTCCTGTGCCCTAGCCCCACCCCCTTGCTGTTTGTAGTCATTTGTACCGTCCCAGGAGTTTGTGTTGATTCCAAGAGTTTACTCGCAGTATCTAGCCGTGTTTCCATTTTCCTCGGTTTCTTCAGTCGTGTATAAGCACGGATTTCCCTGGATGTTTGTGTAAGCACGGAATTATCTGGATGTTTGTGCGTTTGGCCTAAAGCAACAGAGATAAAAAAAAAAATCATCCATGCGTTCCTTCAGCTTTAACATCCCCCGAAGCGTTCCAGTTGTGTGCTCCAGACGTGTTTTTTCACACTAACATATGCTTGAGGATTATAAATCAAAGTTCTCTGTTCTCGCTGAAGATGTTGTTTGCGTGCGAAAGAAAGAGACTTTAAGCCCAAGTTTGTGATTACATATTCACTCAGGTTGTCAGAAGACAGCAGATTTGCTTTCTGGATGATTTTCCAAACATTTAAAAAAAAAAAAGAAAAAGAAAAAAAAAAGAAAGAAAGAAAGGCCTCCCAAATTAACATCCGCTGTTTTTCCCTGCCATTGCCGAAGCATCATAAACAAAAACGAGTAAACAACCTTTTATGCTTATAATCATAGTCAATTGAAGTAATGACACACAATATGGTTGGATTGAACTGTTTTGATGTTTTTCTTGTTTTCAGTTGCCGACATGTGGGTCACATTAGACTTCTTTTGTGTGTGTTCCTTTCACTTGTGTGTGTGTGTGTGTGTGTGTGTGTGTGTGTTTTTAGGAGTATCCTAGTATGGATCGCATGCTGTTTGACTGAATAAGGCTTGGAAGTGAAACATTTCAAATGTTCTGTAGATCACTTTCTGACCTGTAAGAACCTACACACTGAGCAAAAACAGGGTGCTATCTGTAGCTAATGCTAACAAACTTGGCTCTTTTGTCTCTTTATTTAGTCATGGCTAATTTTAGAACCTACATTTATGGGTTCTTTGGATGTTCCTTTGGAAGTGCTCAGACATGCTACCAGCTGAGAATATTTACCCTTAATCCTAGAAACCCTTAATTAACCCTTAAAAAAGCATTGAAGAACCCAATGTGTAGATATTACCAGCGTGAGTATTTGGAACAAATTCCAAAGGTTCTTCAAAGTTAATTTAAAGTTTCATGGGTTTCATGGAGATATAGGTCTGAAACTCTCTGGTTTGGGATTCTATGTGGTGTTTTTAATGGTTCCCTCTAAAGAAACCCTAGAACATATTATATTTAGCTATCACTCTTGGTACTTGGTGAAATCTTCAAGGGTTCTTTAAGGGTTCCTTGGAAAATTAATGGTTCTTAGTGTCCAAAAGAGGACAAGAGTCTAGCTTTAAATAGCTTTAATCAACTCTGTTGAATTCTTTATGCTGATTGGTCAGAAGGCCAATATAGTTTCTATAACAGTAACTCTCATTCTGCTACAGTGTCACTTCTATAATTACAACCATTTCATAAGGTCTTCCAGAAAAAAACAGAGTTAATGGTCAATGAAGACATGACTAACTGGTCCAGTTTGGTGTGGAAACTCGGTTTTCAGCATCCCTCAGAGTAAGCTTGGCTGGCTTCTTTTCATTTGTCCCTAAAAATCTCAACCACGCTCCAGGAGTTCTGGTTGTAACTCCTCCAGTTTAGTCCTGCTGAAGAGTTGAATCAGGTGTGTTGGGATCATGGACAACACTAAAATTTTACAGTGCTGTAGATGAAACACTGGGGTCGATAATGTGTGCTGACTCGAGCTGGAACACCACCACTGAGATCCACACCGGAGTTCCAGATGTGTTGTATGGCGTCTGCTTTGCTGATTCATTGTAACGAGTGCAGCAGTCAATCAAGGGCATCTGTTACTGAGGCCGTCTCCAAGAACACTGAGCAGCTTGAGAAGATATGTGCAATCTTTCAGTCTTCCAGATTTGTGGTGCTTGCCTGCAGCTGACCTATAAAGGGGATTTGGCTCCGGTTGAACTCGGGAAACCGTTTTCTGTATGATTTGTGAAATTTGCTTCACGGCCAAAACATTTCAGACGATCACTTCTCAGATGGAGACTCCTAAAAGCGGCTGGTGGCCAACGTGCAGTAGCCTGATTGATCAGCTGACTGTTCAAGACTACCTCAGCTCCACGGAGCTCGGCAAAGAGCAACAGCTTCTATAGTGGCACTTTTGGGAGCTGACTTTTACTGCCTCTCTGTGGTTATTACAAAAAAAAACACGTTCTAGACTCCAGGAGCAGTCATGAGCACACAGATTATTTACAGAGCACTAGGGACCACAAACGCAGCTTGAGCCCTGGAAACAACCTCATCGCTGGCATGACAAACACCTAGAGCCAAACCGAATACTTCACGCTTTCTGTTGGATTGAGCGTTCATTATGTAGTTTTATAGGGACACTCTTAAAGTACCGAGCAACATGGCGAAGAACAGGGAAAGCTTCAACAGAAAACCCAACAACACCACTGATACGAGATTGCTCGGGCTGTAAGGTCATCATGCCGTGGCTTATTAGCCGTGAGTGGACTCTGTACTTTGACACGTTTCCTTTTTTGAGACTGATTTACACAACAACTGATAGCTACAGCACACCTCCACATCCCTCACTGAATCCTGGAAGTAGCCTAGCTAGCTGGAGAACAGCGAAGAGATTACTGAGCGCCTGTAGAGCAAGGCACTCTAGAGAGAGCATTTAATAGAGCGATGCATAGATATAATTCATCTTGTTATTGTATTGTATTATACAGTATTCTATGGTATTGAAATCCATAACATTAAGAGGCAGGTAAACAAGCTCTGAAACACACATTGGGATTCCAGTGGCACTAAACCACCCTCTGTGGCTTGGTTTATGAAAACTATTCAACACATTTCATTTACATAAAACAGAATTCTTATAAAACTAATAGAATAGTAAGAGGATAACGAGAGTGGAATAATGGTTGCAGTTCCGTTACTGACCACCAGATGCCAGTATTGTGCATCATGTATAATAAATAATAAAGTCACTCTAGGATTTCGTAGAGGTTTTTTTGTGATTGTTGCGGCCAAAAATGCCCTTTTTTATTTTATTATTATTTTGTTTTGTTGTTTTGTGGAAAAATAGTATATATTTACATTGAAATCACAAGCACAGGATGAGAGCTGTACTCATTTTCCACAGACATGTAAATAGAAGAGAGATTTGGCTCCCGGTTCAAATCTGTAGAAACTCTGAGATTTTGAAAAACTGGTCAACTCTCGATTTTCTACGTGCTGGGTGACATCCTGGGTTTATGTCATGTCATGAGCTTCATTGACATGAGGCCAACGCTGCTAGGATCCTGGTGCATTTGGAGAAGCACCTGTTCCAGTTGGATTCCGCTTCATGAAGTATTAGGTCATTCGAAAAGGATGTAGCGTCAAGGACAACAACCTCCTGACTTACTAATACACAATTGTCTGAATGTATATTTTTTAATTCACACCCTCCAGTGTCACCCAAATGAGGATGAGGTTCACTTTTGAGTCTGCTTCCTCTCAAGGTTTCTTCTTCTCCCATCTAAGGGAGCCACTTTTCCTTGCCACTGTCACCAGAGTCAACTCAGGATTGCTCAATAGGGATAAATACAAACACACTATATAAATAGCTATTAATCTTAATTTACTAATTTTTGTAAAATCTTCTAGTATTTTGTTAAACATTTTATTATGTTCATGTTCTGTAATGCAGTTTTGAGACATTGTCCATTGTTAAAAGCGCTATACAAATAAAATTGAACTGAACTGAATTGAATATCCGGGGACCATTTGAAGTGTTCGCTCTTCATCTCATTCATCAATAAAAAATCCACACCTGTCATCATGGCACTACACTGCACCCAGAAGGCTTTTATGTGCGCAATCTGCCCGCGTCCAGCCGAAGAAGAACATCCTAATCATCCTGTAATCCTTCATAATCCTTCGCTGCTCTGGGATCATAGCCAAATCTGAGCGAGTGCGCATGTGTGTGTGCCTGTGTGTGTGTGTGTTGTTGATTTTCTGTTCCTACAGCTGCTTAAAAAACTTCTACACGTCACTACCTACTTTTTTATGTTCACTGTCATCTCAACCTTTTTCTTTTTTCTTCCCAGATAAAGGTTTTATAATCTCCTTCTTTACGAGGAAGATGGAATTTCCACACACATTAATCCAATTCTGGAAAAATGGGAATGCATCATTAGCCATGTATAATAAGCTCACTGAGAAAACTCTCATGCATGTATTATGCATTAAGAATCCGTCTCCTTTCGCAGGAAACATTTCAGACTTGAGATCTGAAATGGACTTTCTGAGCCTGCTTCATTATTACTGTCTTGGCAAAGAAACAAGCAGGCAGGAGCTTTTATCTAGCACTCTAGGCTCTAGGTAATACTAACATAACCTTGTTTTTGTCCTATATTGGCTCAATTTAGTCTTCGTTTAATGTTTAAGGGTTCTTTGATTGTCCCTCTGGCAGAACCGTTAAAAGTTCTCTGTAGAACCATACAACATGGTTTCAATAACAAAAAATTCTTAATTACCCAGTACTTAGAGCCTGTAAGTTGTTTAAAGAGCTAGAATCTCTTAGCACATGATACTCTCTTCTAAGTTTCTGGAATAGTTCACAGCCTAATGCTAATACATTTACATTTACATTTATGGCATTTGGCAGACGCCTTTATCCCGAGCGACGTACAAAAGTGCTTTGAGGTCTCTATCAATGAAAACATCAACACTGGTTCACACTTAAGATATCATCAACACTCCGTATTTTTGTAATAATACATAAAACAAAAAGAGAGAACGAAGCGCTAGTTTGTGTTTCAGGAAGAGCAAGGTCTTCACCCATCATTTGAAGACAGTCAGTGACTCAGCTGTTCAGACATCAAGGTGAAGTTCATTCGACCAACTCAGCACCAGAACAGAAGATTCTTGAGGTGTAGCTACCTCTTACCCTGAGACATGGTTGGTACAGCTCCCATAACAACCCCATAACATAATAACAGTGTGCTTCCATTATCAGTCCCTTTTTTTTTGCTAAGAGCCCTTAATTATCCAACAATCCCTAATAGAACCCTTGACGAACGCTTGTGGAATGTGGCAGAAAAAAATGAGCTATTGCTAATGACCTTCTTCTTGGTTTTAGACCGTCTACAACCGTTCTTCTACCTGTCTCTGTCTTAATATTGTCATGGCCAATTTCAGAACCTACAATTAAGGGTTCTTCAGTTGTTTCTTTAGATTTGGTTCCAAAGTATGACCCTTTTTTGGATGCCAAGAACCCTTAAACCATTGAACCTCGTATTTGAATCAAAGGTTTGTGTTTTTAAGAGTTCCCTTTTTGGGTTCTACATGGTATTTCAGAGAGCATCTGCTGTTTAATCCTTATTATAAGGTGTAATAGTTAATATATAACTATCAGTACTTGGTGAACTAACTCTTCAAAGGTATGTTTAAGGGTTTCCTCTATGGGTAGAAGAACCAAAGAAACTAAACTTGTACCATTGGTTTAAGGGTT
This sequence comes from Bagroides melapterus, assembly GCA_028566695.1. Classification (NCBI taxonomy): domain Eukaryota; kingdom Metazoa; phylum Chordata; class Actinopteri; order Siluriformes; family Bagridae; genus Bagroides; species Bagroides melapterus. Next base: position 14,177,515 of record JAOTRN010000016.1, read on the forward strand.
CCTCCAGAGGTGCAACCCTTTCTTAAGTCTGATATTGATAACGACTCAATTCAGAGACAAAAACTGAGGTTATGTTTCGTTTTTCAAACCAAAGACTGTGGTTCTTTTTCTCCCATCAGCTACCAGATGTTTCCACACCCAAAATGGTTCTTCACTTGCTTTATAAATGAACACTCTTATAAAGGTCCTTAAACAGTGTTCTTAACACTCAAAGAACATTGTCCATTGTTAAAAAATGTTCTTTAGATGTTTTTAGTCACTAGGAAATAAGGGTTCCTTCTCAGAACCATTAACAAATGGTTCTTCTATAGCATCACAGTGAAAACCCCTTTTTGGTTCTACCTGGAACCTTTATATTTAAGAGTGTTGTTCTGATTACTTAAGTCCACACTCCAGAGTGATTCAGGACAGGACTCATAATCACTGGTTTGCGTTTTTATTTAAGACTGGCTCGATTGCAGTCCATATCTTAAGCCAATACAGGAAGTACTGTGACAAGACGAATCAATCACATCACATTACTCCGTATGCAGTATAGATCACGCAGACGTTTCACACGCTACGCAACACGTGCCTTAGTTCGGTTATAGCGGGCCCCAGACCACCATCTTCAAAAGAAACATGACCTCTGGAGCTCTCCCAAGCTCAGAAACAGCTTTCACACTTCATCAAACAAACCGGAGTCTTGGCCACAAAACACGAAAGTGTGAATAAGACTTAAAGGTAAACGCTGGATGAAAAACATTAGCTCCTGTAAAATGAAGAATCAGATACTGTGAGCTGTTAGCGACGACGTGGCAGGCCAGGTGATTTGTGGTGATGTTTATGGCTCTGTGGCAGTGACTAGAAGGTTGTGAGTTCAAATCCCACCACTGCCAGAATCCTCTTTCAGTGTTCTTGCTTTGGAAAAATCCCTCTACTGAAAGAGTCTCTAATCTACTGTCCAGATTAGCCGATTACTAAAATAATCTTTCCTGTGTAATAAAACTCAACATTGAAGCAGTGTCCTAATAATTTCCACTTAACAACTCAAACCTCTGGGTTTAAGGCGCTGTACCCGGCCAGTCCTGTTCCACTTTCAGCATGCGGTAATGATGCAACAGTTTCACAGAAAGTTCAAATTACCGTAAATGTGTTTGCTTTGGATGTGGCTCAGAGAAAAAACAAACCCTCGGTCACCGAAAGGCCATAAAGGATCTGGCCAACTCCTCTTTTTTTGACCACTGAACAGCCTCGTGGCTGTTGACAGGAAAAGTAACTTTCCGTTCTCAGTTTTAGCTTCATTCAGGTTCGACTTACTTTTTACACAACGTGAGTGAAATGAATCTTTTTCTTGCCGGCATACATCCACATGTCAGAACGCAAACCCGAGTGCGTGTAAATGCGCCGGCCGGAGAACGAGACTTTCACACCTTCTCAGATCATTCAGGGAAGAAATTTCTCATCAGTGGCAATTGACTACTCAGGAAACTGTTAATATTTGGGTTTTATTATTGTCCTGTAAATTGTGAGTGTTTACAGATGTTTTTTTTTTAAATAGTGAAAATCTGTAAATATTTGCATAAACAAGGATCAACTTCAAAAGTGTGTATTAGCAGTTTATCCCACTTCCATACATCTATCTTTATCTTGTCCTTACCTTGATTTTGGTCCTTGATTACGGGATTACCTGATTAATGCATAACAAAAATTACAAAAACTAATACCCGTGTTTTGTCTCTACTCTATAAAAAGAGTTAGTTTTATTTTCATTTCTATTTCTAAGTCATATTCTATGGAGAACTTGGTTGTGTTTTTTTTTTTTTGCTTCAAACAGCGCCCCCTGGGTGTAGTACTCTCAATTTTAGCTTGTGATTATAAGCCTGGCTTTTCCATCTTTATTTTAATATTTTTCATTTCCAATTAGAAATTACACAATACAAATTGTATAACCTACAACTAACTGAAATAACGCACAAATGCGTGTGAAGCCGGATTAAGTGATTGAATATGACTTAGCACTAGCCACGTTTCCTCTAGTCGGACTCACTTCTCTCCACCACACAAATTATTTAAGGCATCTTACTTAACGAACGCAGAGCGTCTCTTCGAGTCAGAGAACACCTTGTGCCTCCGTGTTCTCCACAGAGAGCACCACTTGAGGGGTTGGTTTCAGCGCATGAATAAAGTATCAGGAGGGAAGAGAAATTACAACGGTGCTCCATGTTCTCCGTTGGGTTCCTCCCTCCTTTCTCTCGTTGGTAGTGCTCCAGCCACACCGTGCTATCGCATCGAGGTCAGAATGCATCTCTGAACCTGATACATCATCCAGACCAAAAACTTTAAATAGACTCATGATATAGTGGTGTTTTATTATTATGGCTGAGTCAGAGTGAACAGATATATAGGAGCAATACAATTCTAACATCATGATATAGAGCAATATCACATATATAGACATTCAAGCATTCACTCACACACACACACACACTCGTTCACTCACTCACACACACACTCGTTCACACATGCACTCATTCATTCACTCACTCACACAAAGTCGTTTACTAATGCACTCATTCACACATATTCAAATATTCATTCTCATTCATTACTCATACACAAACCTGAGCTCACACATGCACACACATTCATTCACTCATCACCTGGGATCCTTTACCTATTTATTTTAGATATATTTCTTAGTTAATTTACTATATATTTACTTATTTATTCGTGTCTTTATGCACTACAGCATTTACTTATTTATTTAGTCATATGATTATTTTAATATCAGGTACCGTGATTCAACCTGGTATCGGTATCAGTACATCTGAGTCGATAGTACTGTAACAACCCTGGACAAAGCAAGTTATCTGAAAGCCTTTGTTTCGGAAAAGGAAAACCCGAAAACACAACCGAAGCGAAAAGCGAAAGCTTGCATTTCTTTTATTTTAATTTATTTATGAGGAGCACATTTAGCACTTCTGTTAGCAAGGCGAAGAATTAGAGCAGCAGCAGCAGGAACAGCAGCAAAGGAAATCTTTATGAATAAATAAAAAAGTTGCACTTACTGAAATAAAAGCCCCGGTCCCCGCACACAAACTGCAGCGTGTCCACCAGCTCCGCCCCGCACAGAGTCTCAGGCCCCGCCCTCGCTTCCACCGGCGTCAGCGCGAGCGCGCACAGCAGCAGCAGCAGCCGGGCGAGCGCGCGGCCGCGAGACACACAGCGCATGGTCCACTGCGTCCGAGAGAGAGAGAGAGAGAGAGAGAGAGAGAGAGAGAGAGAGAGACTTGAAAACCCTTCAAACTGAAATCCAGCCCAAGACAACACGCCGTTTAACACTCAATTATCACAAGCAGACATTTAACTCCGTCATGTTCCCGGTAACTAATCATGGCTCGTGCGTCATAGCAAGTGACTGGGGAAAAGTCTGAAATGTTATATAGCAAATAAAAAGTTTTTATTTATTTATTCATTCATTCATTCTTTCACCCCACCTTAAAGATGCTGGCACGTGCATCCACCAGGTTCAGTGTCCAAACAACGCGTAGTCTTTTAGAATATTAAAAATGATCCCTGCAAATAGCCTACAGGCAAATCAAAAATAATAATAAATAAAAACCCTGACCTTAGTCTTCTTTCTTTCTTTCTTTCTTTCTTT
>JAOTRN010000016.1:14457073-14468152 GCA_028566695.1 Bagroides melapterus
TATCTCAAGAACAAGAAACTAAACATTAGACATTAAAAAGAAACTGAATATAGAATAGTGAAAACATCTAAAAAAAATAATAAAATACAGAGCCGAATAGCCCTTAAAATGGAATACATGCTGATTAGACATTTCAAATATAAATAAAAGTATAAATGACATTAAAATTATATATGAATATAAAAAAGAAAGAATATAAAACAAATCATTTTTAGTTAGACTTTAAAATAAAAGAAGTTGATCAGACATTAAAATTACAAAAATGCTGATTAGACATTAAAAATAACAAGCAGGGACAGTCAAAAAAAAAAAACTGACAAAGTGGCTAATATTAAACATGCATTTGATTACTAAAGGAACAACAATGATTAGATGTTAAAAGTAAAAAAGACGTAAAAAGAATTTTTATTAAAATAAAACTAATAAAAATTTGATCAGGTATTAAAAGGAACAAGAATCTGATCGAGCATCAAAACAAAAAAGAATCTGATTGGATTTAAAAGTAAAACTAAGCTGAAAGAGAAGTTCATATTTACCAAGTAGCTAATTTTTATTTTTAAGAATAACACTTAGCAAAATAGACATTAAAAGTAAAAAGACGCTGACTTGTTGGATATTAAAAGTAAAAGAAACTGGGAAGATTTTAAAAGAATCAAGTAGCAGATTGGACATTTGAAGTAAAAACAGCAGATCAAAAAAAAAAAAAAGAATTCTTAAAGAATTCTTGATGTCAGATTTAAAAACAAGAAGCTAAACAGATATGAAAAGTCAAGTGGTTGGAATTTAAAAGTAACAGGAAGCTAAAAGTTAAACTGGACCTTGAATGTAACAAGTAGCTGCTTCTCTGATCAGTAGCTTAGTCTGATCTCGACTTCACAACTTTAACGAGTGAGCCAGAAATCAGACCTTCAAATAAAAAAAATCTTTTTCTTTTAAAAAAAAGTACTTTAAGAACTTTAAGAACTTTAAACCTCGTCTGCTCGGCTCAGTCATAAGCCTTGTTGGAATTAAAGCAAGTTGGAAACAAATTCTTGGAAATGAGCAGTAAATGTAACTGTACTGAAGTTTCCACTTTACGAGTTAAGATCCTCTGGGCCTTTGGTGTAATCATCAGATCTTATGCTTCCAGGAGGTGACTTAAAGTTGTGCGCCTGGATAGTCGTCGCTGAGCAGTTTGGGAGCTGATTGAAGTCGACTGTCTGAGTCGGGGACTATGAGAAGCTTTGGGAACAGTAGGAAGTGTTCACATGTACCGAGCCCACATGCTGTGAAGCTAAATATGACAGCACTCCTACTGAGCATTTGAAAGACTTACTCTGTGTGTGGAAACTTGCTAAACTCTTCAAGTGGCCACTCGAAGCTAACTTTATGCACAAAAACAGTACACCTCTCGTTGAGGGCCACCCCTTGTGGGCTCCTGGGGGCAGCACAAGTACACACCGGCTTCTTTCTCATTAAAGGGTTTGGACCCCTGGTATTGCTGCTGAGTGAGCTGTGAGAGGACCGCTATAGAGGTGCCGCATGAATAGAAAGCACCTAGCGAGAGGCTGAAGGCTTGCACACACACACACACACACACACAAATGTACACCCTGGCAGATATAATACATTTCCATGCTTAAGAAGAAGTGTAATAGCAAGGCCTTTGGGTGAGCACCGCCGCTGCCTGCTGGCTGACTCTTATTAAAGCCTCTGTGTTCCAACAGCCACTTCCTCCCTGTGTGCTCCCTCGTTTTCTCATTAGCAGCTTTTCTCAGCACACCTCCTCCAGCTCCGTGGGAAGCCATACCGGTGTCAGAGGATTTGCCGCGCTTGGTTTCGCCACTCTCTCGGCATGAAGCCTCTGCGAGAGACGAGTGGGTGACCGGGCCTCCCGCGACGAAGCGGCCGGCTAATTTGATCTGCATCACTTCATCCAGCATTTAACAGAGACTGGCCTCTAACTCAAAGGAAGACATGCTAAATCAGAAGCACTAAGAATCGGCAGCCGGCGTCGCCTGAGTGCGCCTAACTCATTTATGTCTTCTAACTAACTTGTTTAAGACTTCAGACACAGAGTCAACACTGGCTTATGCAAATCCCGTTACCATCCACCAATGTTCTTGTGCGCTAACACGATAATGCGCATGGAATACAGCACAAACCAGGTTTAAACTGATCCAAGTTAGTTAGCTAAGCACCGCTAGGTTGGATTCTTTGAGAAAAAAAAGACTGCGAGGCTCTCATCAGCGTTGGTCCAGCTCTTGCGCAAGGGAGCAGCTAAACCAATTGGCTGTATAATTGTTTAATTTGTCTCATTGCACCTAATGAATGTAATTGTGTTTCTTCTTACTGTGAGAAGGCTGAGCAGGTCGCCTTTGAGAATAAAGCACCGCCTGTACTTCGTGCTGTCTCATACTGCCCAACACTACAGAAGTAACAAAAGAAAGAATGACTTTATCTAATGTCCTACGATTCATTAGGACCATTTTGTAGACCAAGAGCATTAGCTAGGTACATTAGGTACTTTGGATTGAGTAGTGGAGGGGAGTGCAGTGGAGAAGAGCATTACAGCTGTAAGTATAGTAGATTTTATTGTCTTTTCAAGTCTGCTTTTAAATCCTTCATTTGTTTCTCTCTGAGCTCCCTAGAGATGAAGGCTTGATGGCTGACGGCTTGATGCTTCCCTTCTTACAAAGCCTTTCTCTGTTAGTGCTGATAGCTTCGTATATGTACATTGCAATAAAACTCAACCATCTTTTGAGCAATGCATCAGAAATCAGATTTGCCCAATTACTACTAGTGCAGATATTGAAGCAAAGGCCATGAAAGCAAGAAGCTCAGCCATCGAAAGCCTAATCACTAAGCTCTGGTCAAGGGTATGTGCACTGTGTGCCATGGCAAAAGGCAGGGGACGCTCTCGTCTCGGCTCGCCAGCTAATGGGAGCTATTTGAGGAAGGACACGCAGGCAGCGGAGCAGATGGGCACCGTGCTATGCCCACCTACGGCGGCCGGCTGACGCACCGCCTGCACTCGCGCCTAATGGAGGGCTTATAAAAGGCAGGCAGCGCCGGCGCAGGCCCGCCACTCAATTTCATTAGCTGCTAATCAGCCAAAGGTGCCCTTGGCTCACAGAAAAATAAAGGCCTGTCCGTCTGGAAAAAACCTACAGAAGAATACTTGGAAAAAAGGTTGAAAATGGATGTCTGTTAGCGGTAAAAAAAAATTGAAGGTCGCTCGATTGAGGCTTTGCAGAAACGTTGTAGCAGAGAGATTTTGGAGTGTGGATATTGTGTTAAACATCAGTTGTGTTTGTGTAGATTTCCGAGGTTACTGACTGATCTTATAGCTGTATCCATGGCTGCATTTTTGATGATTATTAATACTGAATCAAACAAACATTTATCTGAGTGTACGGTCAACAAAATCAACAAGGCGTAAATAATTTGGTTTTCAAAAAAGTGTGTCTGTTGACAGGAAGCTAGCCTAAGTTAATGGCCTATATACACACAAGCAGCACGATAATATTAAGCGCTAGCCACACAGCACAGCTATACAAATTAATTATTGGTTATATGCCTACATTTCCCCTTTTCAGCAGCAGGTCACGGAGGCTCGGCTTTAATTGCCGGAGCATATGGCTGGAAACAGATTTTAGCTGTGGGACCCACACTTTCTGCCACTGTACTTCTCCGCTCACTAAGATGTGTGCCATATTGTCAATGCTGGCAGCTATTGTTCCACTCATTTACTTCATAGAGCTAATTACTCCCTAATAATAACTTTACCTTGGAGTTTTTCTCGCTCCTTTGCCAGCAAACCTGTTCACACTACATATGTTAATTATCGGCACATCTTCATTATGTTCAAAAAGCTTTAAGTTCAAGCTGTGCCGCCTGGCGAGACACTCCGAGTCAGTTTGCTGCCAACTTTCCACTTTTTCCTCCGGTTTATTTAAAAAAAATTTTTTTTTTTTTTTGCGCTCTCTCTCTCTTCCCTTTTTCACGTCAAAAGTCTAGAAGAAAACGTTCCTCTCATGTTGTGTTCTGAGCTGCATTTTTTTATCTCTCCATTTTTTTTTTATAAGGAGTGAAGTCTTGATTAGAAGACTTGCAATCCAGCGGTCCAGGGCTGTTAGATCGTCTTCCTCTTCATGTACGAGTTTATGAGTTTAATGTATTTCTTAGATCATTCCTCCAGACATCCTTCTGGACGTATTCACAAATCTCATCCTCATCCAGATGCTCTGAAGTCTAACAACTGCCTCACACTGTATTTGAAGCGGTTCTTCCAAAATACTCCAAAGTGTTTGTTTAATACGTTATTATAAAGAATTTTAGTGATCCAAATTGTACTTTTTTTGGTGTCTTGGAGCCAAGTTCAGTTGTTTTCTTGTTAACGCTCTTGAAAAAGGGCAACTTCACTTTACGGCTTAACAAGAACCTTTCGAACAAAGATTCCTTCTGTTTCATGATGGAGAGAAAAGCCGGGAGAGAGAACGAGGCATTATGGAATGCAATATAAAATAGCCAGCTGTTGAAGGGCAGGATTATTCGTGTTTTCAACAAGCCCTCATCCCAGCCTGATTGTATTCTCTGCTGTATTGTGGAATGTCCTGCAGCATTGCAAGAAGCACGAGCCTAAACAGAGAGAAGGCCATGAGAGCGGTGGACGGATATGACCACAGAGCTGCAAATTAGTTGTCTGACCACAATTATAAAGCTTCCTCATGTGCTTGTGCGTAGAAATATACTGTATGCATCATGAGCGCATTGAGGCAGTGTGTGTAGACCAGCTGTTTTGGCAATCTCGCTAAAGCAGTTTTCTGGACTGCCATCAGATCCCTACAGGCATTGTTCAGCGTCAACCTCATTTCCCTGCCCAGTGTTTTTAGAGATCCTGGAGCAGTGGTAGTCAACTGGCAGATGCCGACCCAGCAAAGTATATCCAAAACACTTTGGCAGAACTGATCAAACTTCCTGTAGCTTGTTAAGAAGTTAGCTCATTAAGAAAGGGTAGAGTATTCACAGACTTTCTCAAAGTCCTTAGATCTTGTTTAAATAGGGAAGTGCATGACAAAACAAAATGGTATTTTAACATGGGAGTTGGATATTGAAGCATGTGTTAATTCTCTGCTTTTGTGTCAAGTCTGTGGCATGAGTCACCCTCTATCCTGAAGACTTTCCCATGTAAGGAACAATACAGCTTTACTTCAGACTGTTACAAAGCATGAACACCAGAAATTCCTTCCATAAAAATAAATAAAGTTCAGCCTGTAAACACCAAACTCTGGAACTGTAATAAGATCTGTGTTGTTGTTGCACATTGTATGAGGAGTGTTCAGCTTGAACATTTATTGAACTCCACTAACATCTGGCCTTAGACTTAATAAATGTCTCAAAATGGCTGTGTACAGTAATCACAATCATTACCAATAACATGGAAAGAGACAAGGCTGATAAACCTTAGACTATCCTTTTCAGAGATTTGTTTAAAATAGTATTACTTCTGGTGTTTTCCTTTGACGTTCTCCAGTAAAAGAACACCATGCCTTTAGCTGTTTAGTTTGTAACAGGAAAAAAAAGATCCAGCAACTCTCAAAGGTTCATTTAAAACAAGTGACAAGCCTCTAAGCTCTTCCTGCTCCTACAGACTAAACTTCGCACGAGTGCTTGCGGCCTGCAGGCGGAGCATGTGATAGCCGTCAAACCTCAAGAGCATCAGCGTTAGTGTTTTACATGCATGCAATCATTAGCACATGCTAAGTGGTGCTAGCATGACCGCAGAGATGCCGCAGGACCGTAGCGGCATGCCGAGATACCGGCAGCACCAAAGGAGCATATGTCCAATTAAGGACTGAAAGACAGAAGAGTAGTGTAGCGCTTGTGATTCTTGCTCACAGGGGGCCTATCGGAACGTGGTGAAAAAAATACACAGCAAACAAAAGTGGCACTAACATCTGATTTGATCAGTCCTGGGAGCAGGAGTCCCTGCCGTTTTGTGGTTCACCAAAATAGTGGGGTAATTATAGTGTGGTGAGAAGGCAAGCGGCCCCAGACGCTGTGGTGGGACTCAGAGATTACAGCTATGTAAGAAAAAGGAGAGGGAGCTTCCGCTTCAGTCTAATTTCATATGTTTGAAATGCTTTTGCGGTGGTTAGCACCCATAACTCAATTTCAATAGCTTTAAATCAGATGCACAGAATGCAAACCCTGCTCATCTCTCCTCACCTCGCCGGCTCTGTCTGCGAGCATCCCGACACGTTCACATTCGCACAGTCACTGATGTCACTTCTGGAGCCTTTGTGTTTTCCTGGCAGTGCTCTCATCAGTAGAACCATCTGTCCTCTCCTTCCCCACACCCGTGCGCTTCAGACTTGCTTCTTGCCAAAGTCGCTGGCTTCGGTTTTTTGTCTGCAAGAGTGTGCTTTTTTCCTTTTCTTTCTCTCTTTTTTTAAACCCTGAAACCTTGTGAAGAGGCATGGCACCTTGCCGAGCACAGTGGGCCCAGATGTTACAGGAGTTTTTGGGAGCTGCTCCATGTGACGTGGTGGGTTTGGCAGTGACAGGGTGTCATTTCTGCTCCTCTTGTCAGGGGACAGGTGCAGGAGGGACTATAACTGTGTGTGTGTTTATTTGATCCCTTGTCATTTTGTCTGTTCTGGCGGCGTAACTGTTGGCCGACATACCGACATTTCCTTTCTGTCTCTCTCCCTCTCTCTCTCTCTCTCTCTCTCTCTCTCTCTTTTCAGCAGGTCCAGGGTCAGCTGCCACCTCTGATGATTCCTGTTTTTCCTCCAGATCAGAGGACCCTGGCAGCAGCCGCAGCCCAGCAAGGATTCCTCCTACCCCCAGGCTTCAACTACAAACCCGGCTGCAGTGAGTGCCTCTGATGCTATAAACCATATCACTCTATGAGTCTTACATCAATGATCTCAATGCAAACGGAGTTGCAATATCAAATCATAATAGCTGCCTATTCACTCTCTCTTATAATCTCTGTATTATCAAGGGGTTTACGTAGGCATAACTTAACTTCACCAACATATTCACTCTCTTGGACTTGACATTTGGGTCCCTCTGGTTTATTTTATTTTATTTTTAAATCCCCGTGATTCATACAGTGCACTATTCTTCAACTGTCGGATTCTCATTTAGTTGCTTTTCTCCTTTGTACCTTTGGTATGTGTCTTTTATCTATAAGTGCTTTCATTAGTACTTAGAAACAATGTTTGTTCTTGTATTCATTTTTCCTTACAAATACTCAAAGGTGTGAAGGATGTACCCTTGAAGGTCACCTTGACCAGAGATTTTTTCCAGAGATTGTATGGACAATAAATATTCAGTCAGTTGTATTTAACTTGTACTTGAGTTAAGTAGCCTATTTATTTCGAAGTGGGGTAACATTATTTGCAAAAAATCAGGCTGTAAGAAATGGTGCGTTTGTTAAGGCTTTGACTCTTAGGAAGACAGGGAAATACCTTCTTGTCTTTGTGTCTGTACTTGCCGGAGGTCTAAAATCTAAAAGTAATTTTGGAACATAGTATTTTTTTAAATGGATTTTGATTTTCCAAATTAAAGATAGACTGCCTTTATGGAACTAAATTGCACTTACATCTGCTTGAATCGTCTTTGTAAACTTTCTTCAAAAAAAACTCAAACAATAGATCACCATCTCAGCAAGAACTTTTGATCCGTTCTGCTGTTCAGCTTAGAGCCTCTGATAGTGGATTGGTGAAACCAGATTGTTCAGGCCAATGCTGGGCACGTGTTTTATGGCAAGCTCCTTTCCACTGCCTCAAGTTCAGCCAAGCGACAGCAAGGCCTGTTTGTCTCTTCCACATGACAGACTCTCAGCTCTGTGCTTTTGTGTCCCTGTGCCTAAGCACTCAGCAAGTATGGCTAAGCGAAGGAGAATAAAAAGAAACGCAGAAAACTTCCTCTGGGATTTTGCTTTTTTTTTTGGCCGTAGCAGTCCAACTGTGAAGCAATGTGTTGTTTACCGCGAGAGGCGAGCGAGCTGTATGCCAGCAGCGAGCATGCTGAACGTGGAGAGAGTGACCTGCCCCAGGTTGCCACACATTAACACGAACCGCCGCCAGTACATGCATCCAAGCAGGCCTCTCTCTCTCTATCACTCACAAACACACACGCACACACACACACACACACACACACACCTCCCTCCCAAGACAGGAGCGGTCCTCAGCTCCAGCTCCGCCCACCACACTTCACAGTTTCCCAAACAAGTCCCCCTTCCCACCACACACTTTCCCTCCCACACCCCCCTGTTTTAATTACCACTAGCCACACCGTTGCACACTGCCCAACTTTTTCAATTACGCATGTGCTTTTTAGTGGCGCGAGATAGCATGCTTGAAGCAGCACAAGAAAAAATGGCTAGGAAGACCAAGTCCCTCCGGCGTGGGCCAGGTCCAAGAGGGGACCCTTGTTCCCACCCGACTTCCCCAGAGTGGGACCGGCGAGTCACAGCCTCCACGCCAACACCAACATGTTTGCTTTCTTTTTTTTCTCCCCTCTATCTTTTTTTGCTCTTTTGTTACAGCTGTTCCCGGGAGAGAAATAAAATAGCTGGAATTTTTCTGTTTGTTTAGGGACTGACACAAGAGGACAAGGAGGGAGAGCAAAAACACATCATTTCCCCAGAATACATCCTTGAACCGGGTCCAGAGCACTCTCCAGTCTGCAGGCTGGGGTTGTTTTTTAATAGCGACAAGAGTTGCCTGGGAAAAAATGTTTTTGGATAATGGGTTGGGGCGTCTGGTTTATTGCTTATTGAGACAGGGTCTTGCTTCCTCTAGTCTTTTTTCTTTAAAAAAAAAAGAGTTTATAGACAGACAGCAGGGAGTCTAAACTAGTGAAGATGGCCACAGGGCTGTCCACCCATCCACACATGTAGACGTCCTGAGTAAAAATGTGTGTGAAAAGTGCTGATGGTCTGAGAACCGCAAAAGGGAGGATGTCCAAGATTTTTGATCTATTTCAAAGGATGTCACTGTGACGTTAAACAGCGCACAAATCTCAGATTCTGTACCAGGCATGTCCAACCAATAAATGTGCTTTATCGAATACCCCAGTTATGAATCGTAGCTCAACCTGGTGAAACCAATAAACAAGTCCTTGGAAGTATTCTCTAATTCTAGACTCTAATTCTCTGCCATTAACCTGCCCTACCACTAGTGACCTTTTCTCCCTGGTTTTCTCCTGTGATTAGAAAAAGCCTATCTGCAGGTGGATGCCAATAAGCCAATCCATTCAGTCTGCGAGCTCTGATTCATCCAAGAATGTTTGGATGAGCCTTGGCTGAGCCACTAGAGCCAACTTCTTCACATTAATTACTGAATGTCTTTTTATCAGTGCTTGCGTCTTCGACCCTTCAATCACACTTTCATTACAAAGTGTGGTGAGAGCACAAAAGATGGCTTTGTGGATGACAGAGACAAAACGAATAAAGACTAGAGGGTGGGTCTGTTGTGGAAGGGAGAGGATTTTTAGGATAAGAATGAGAGCAAGGATTAGTGGTTTATATACAGGTAAATAAAACGGTGAAAGGGGGACTGAATACTCGTTGAAAATATATCTTCAATTACTGAGAGTTCTTCACCAGTGCTCTGATTGCTACGTATTAGGGCAGGAACTGTAAAACTATGGTCTGATTATTTGCAGTAGGTTTGGAAGCAGAAATTGTGGACAGGTGGTCCTGTTGTTACAGTGGCATTTTGGGGAAGAACCTGTGGACTTCTTGTCTGTTTGGTTGTGTTTGTGGTGGGGATGAAAATGTGGATTTGTAGTCCGGTTGGCTAAGTGGCACTGGGAACAGGAACTGTGGAGCTGTGTCCTGATTTGTTTTAGTGGCATTGGAGACAGGAATTTGAAGCAAATCATTTGGTACAACTGATTACAGTGGCATTTTAAGCAGGAACTGTGGTTAATTTGGTTACATTGGAACTGGGAGCAAGAACTGTGGAACTGTGGATCAGTTGATTACAGTGGCATTTTGAGCAGGAACTCTGGATCAGTTGGTTACAGTGGCATTTTGAGCAGGAACTCTGGATCAGTTGGTTACAGTGGCATTTTGAGCAGGACCTGTGGATCAGTTGGTTACAGTGGCATTTTGAGCAGGAACTGTGGAACTGAGGATCAGTTATTTACAGTTGGAATTTGAGCAGGAACTGTGGTTAATTTGGTTACAGTGGAACTGGGAGCAGGAACTGTGGAACTGTGGATCAGTTGAATACAATGGCATTTTGAGCAGAAACTGTGGAACTGTGCTCTGATTAATAATAGGTGGCATGTTTGTGGAATGTGATCTGATTAGTTAAAGTGGTCATTTTGAGCAGAAACTGTATAGCAATCAAGATGGGAAATGGGGACTTCACAGATGTCCATCATTTCCTGGTTACAGAGAGCTTTATTTTAGGCCCAAAGCCATATTAAATGCTGGCTAACTCCCACTTTTTGAAAATGCACAATAATTTGTGGAAACAGAGGCAAAGCGGTGAGGAATACAACACAGTGTCACATTATTTATTGCTAGTTCAGTTTCCACTTAACTTTTAATGTGGAGAGAAAATGAAGGTGGTAGAGACAATCAAATAATATAGTTTTTTTTACAATTTGCTGGGTCTCCAGTGCTAGTGGGGTTAGTCTATTGAATTGTCTCTTTTGTTTCCAGGTTGCTTTGGATTTAATGAGTCATCTGAAAATATAAATGAAAATGGTTTGAAGACCGATAGAGACATTATCTTAACTCTGGATCTATTCCTTTATTTTTTTCTTTCTCAGATGACCCATACCCCCTTCAACTCATCCCAACCACCATGGCAGCTGCTGCAGCTGCGACACCAGGCCTCGGTCCCCTTCAACTTCAGGTAAGATTTGTTTCTTGGTGTTTGGGTGCTGGATAAATCTTACCATAGAGACCACTCATAAATGAGTTAATGAAGGAATGAGAAGACTTCATTACTTCATTACTTTTTACCAAGTGTTCTTCAAAATATGATGGTAAAATAAACACGTGAACTTGAGGACTGGCAAAAAAGGGATCTTTTGTTCCTTTCCTTTTCTTATGAGAACTCT
>JAOTRN010000016.1:14495453-14512263 GCA_028566695.1 Bagroides melapterus
AGAGAGAGAGAGAGAGAGAGAGAGAGAGAGAGAGAGAGTGTATGTGTGGGTGTGTGTGTGTGTGTGTGTATGTGAGAGAGGTTTTTTATTGACTCCTACACATGCTTAAGCAAAGAAACCTCCAGAGCACTGAGGAACTCTCTCTCTCTGTGTGTGTGTGTGTGTGTGTGTGTGTGTGTGTGTGTGTGTGTGTGTGTGTGTGTGTGTGTGAATATCCCTTCTTTAATTACCCCCCCCCCCTCTCTCTCTCTCCACACTTTCCCACAATATGACTTTTATCACTTTACCTCCTGTTGCTCCATATAGAGGGACCGTGTTGCCACGGAAACCCGCTGATTGACAGCTATCCTATAGACAAACACCCGAGTCCACTCAGGAGGCGCCGTCTCGTCCTCTCGTCATCCTCTCATCATCCTCTCTCCGTCTCACCACCTTCTCATTGGACAGAGATCCGATCTCACGTTCCCAGGCCTGGCCCCGCCCCCTTTTTCTTTCTTTGTTTTTTTTCTGCTTTGTTTTTTTAAATGAAGTACTAACGCAGTGATGTTTCAGCTCGTGTGTTGTGTTCTGCATGTTTTTTTTTCCTCCGTTCTGCTGTTTTATTCCCCGTCACTCTGCTGTCGAACTCTAGGCTGTCTGAAGGAGGAGCGCGAGAGAGTTTTCACACTCTGCATGTCAAATCCTTTTATTTTCTATTTGAATAATGTATTTTCATTGTTTTATATTCAGACTGCCTCTAGTGTAAAAATAATAATAAAAATAATAATAAAAATAATAATAATAATAATATTAACAATAATGATAAAGATGGTCAGCTTGTTTTTTTTTCTAAGTTTTAGTAAGTTATGTACAGTATAATTTATTTTCACTTCCTCTTGTTTTTTTTTTTTTAATTATTATAATTTACATGTTAAAAAAAACTGCTTTATAAAGCGTTATTATATTATTATATTTAGCTGGTAGAAATGTAGATCTAATTACGCTGTGTTTTGCTTTTTATTTGATAATTTTTTCAGTTTATTAATCCTGTTTCTACGCTGGTTTTACTCTGAAGTGATCACAAGGAACTGCTGGTGAAAATGAAAATTGAAGGATTTTTATTTTTTTTTTATCTCATCACTTCTGAACCCATTTCTGAAAGCACTAGGGCTCTGGACATTCAGAGAAAAAGATCTTTTATTTTTTTTTGTTTGATTTGTTTTGTTTTAATTATTATTATTATTATTATTATTATTATTATTATTATTATTATTTCTGATGCTTTTATGTACAATGTGAAATTTTTTATCTCTTTTATTCCTCTTTGTTTTATGGTCCTTTTTATTCTACCCTGATATCGAGTGAAGAAGACTCTCAGTTCTGTTCAGGATGTTTACTGGGATTTGTAGTCCTGTCCTGATATATTCGTACTGCTCCGGTCCGGAGGTGTTAAAAATAATTCTAACAAGATTTAAAAAAAATATGAATAAATCCAAGAAGGTCATGTGATGCTCCAGCGAGCATCTCGTATCAGATATACCCCATGATGGATTTGTTTTAGCTCCACGTCATGTTTGAACCTTTTCAAATCACCAACGTTAATGTTTCTGACCTGTTTTAATTTTTTTTTTTCAATCACAGTCAGGACCTTTACAATCACACCTATAACAAAGGACGGGGTCTCGAGCTGTCAATCATTTATGATATAGAAAGCATGACATTTTTGCTACGAATAATAAGAGATAAGACAATCAAAGTCATGGGTGGAGCTGAAAACAGTAAAAAGTGAGAATTAAAACTAAAACACACACACACACACAGACGCACACACACACACACACGCATTCTTTAAAGACAAAATCCTACCATCTCAACTTGAAAAATCGCTAAAAGATAATTATGTAAATATAACATAGAGGTATAGATTTATATTTTGTTCATAACACAGTGTAATATAAGTTGTATATTTCTGTTTTCCCCTTTTATTGATGTTATTCATGCCACATTTAAAAAAACGAGAGTTAATGTACTCTTACAAAAAAAAAAAAAAAAAAAAAAAGCCGTGGGTTGCCACCATCTGTTCTGAGTTGACGTTTTTCAGTATTATTGCCGGTTTAGGCTCTAATAAAGACAGCAATGTGTTCTGTACTGCGTCTGCTTTCTTTCTGACCATCTCCTCCAGTTAAACCCCGACCACGTCTGAAAAGACGTCCGTAACACGGGACTGAGGGAAACGTGAGGGTGTGTTAATGAGAACCGAGTGTGTGTTAGACCACAACTTTAGATTTCTAGTATTGACCAATAAAAGTTTTTTAAAAAACATCAAAAAGTAATAATAAAAAAAAAAAAAAATCTAGATTCTAGATTAGTGACTGAGCTGCAGCTCGGAGCGGTCCGAGAGTCTGAGAGTGTTCGTATGTTAAAGTTGTTGGGGTCGGCCGTGTTGGGGTCAGTGATCGGCAGCTGGTTACGAGGTTCTGCCCCTTTGAGAGATCTCACACTGTATAATAAACACTGAGATGGGTTTCTCAAAGCAAAATCCTCTGTGTACTCCAGTAATCTGCCAAAGAAGCTGAGAGAAGCCTGGAGAGGTCTGAAGCCTGATCAAGTCTACAGAACGTCCATGGAAGCCCATGAAAGCTCATATAAACCTTGAGAAGCTTCAAGAAGCCTAAAAAAAAACCCACTATAGAAGGCCAGAGAGAGCTGGGAACCGACAGAACCTGAGACAAGCTTGTAGAAATGTACGAAAACTTATAGAAGCCTGTAGAATCCTATAGATGAATATAGGAGCATTTAAAGGATCAGACGAGCCTGAAGACGTCTATAGAAGCCCATAGATACCAGTAGAAAAAAATAGAAGCACGGTGAAGTTTATAGAAACCTATAGACACTTTTAAATATAGAAACCCAGAGATGCCTGTAGAAATATTCAGAATCGTGTAGAAACCAAGCCAATCAAACATGTAGAATCTAATAGAAGCCTTTAGATACATATAGAAGCCTGTTGAAACCTATAAAAGCCTGCACACATCCAACAGAAATATGTAGAATCCAATAGAAGCCTATAGAATACTGGTAGAAGTCAATAGAAGCCTTTATAAAAGCCTGTGGAAGCCTGCAAACATCTATTGAAGCCCATAGACATCTATAGAAAGACACAGAATCAATCTTGTAGAAGCCAATAGAAACATATCAAATCCAATAGAAGCTCATAGATGTCTATAGAAACATATAGAATCATGTAGAAGCCAATAAAAGGCTGTAGAAACATATATAAACATATACAGTCCAAAAGAATCTGTTAAAAGAATCTGTAGAAGCCTGTAGACATCTATAGGAACAAATAGAATCAATCCAGTAGAAGTCTGTAGAATCATAGAAACATGTGGCATCCAATAGAAACATATCAAATCCAATAGAAGCCAATAGATCCATATAGAAGCCTGGAGAAGTCTATAGAAGCTTGTAGAAACATATAGAATTGTGTAGAAGTCAATAGAATCATGTAAAAACAGAATTTGTAGAAGTCATTAGAATCTTTTAGAAACATATAGAATAGTGTAGAAGTCGTTAGAATCCTGTAGAAACATATAGAATTGTGTCGAAGTCAATAAAAGCCTGAAGAAAGATATAGAAACAAATAGAATCAATCCTGCTGAAGTCATTAGAATCCTGTAGAAACATATAGAATTGTGTAGAAGTCAATAGAATCCTATAGAAACATATTGAATCTGATGATAATATTAAAACTTAAGACTAAAGATATAAAAAAAAATTTGTTTTGATTTAAAAAGCGCAATTAATGAAATAAATATTATAAATATTATAAATCGTAAATTGTATTAAACTCACATTTCTCAAGAAAGAGTTTTATTCAGATATGTAACATTAACACCACAAATAATCAGGGAAAGGAAAAGAATACAATGAAAATTAAAGCTTAATTTTTTTTGACGTGTGTGATCAGTGTGTGATAAAAATAACAGTAATAAAACTCTAAAAGAATGAAGTTTGACATGTAGAATAAAAGTAGAACAATCTTCATTATCTGGTGATTACGACACACACATTCCATAAAATACACTGAAAAAAACGATCACTAACGAGCGCTGGATCCTGGATTCTGATTGGTCGGAAGAAAGTGTCGATTTGTTTAAAAGGTTTAAAACTGCCTCATTTTAATAACTTCACACGTCTTGATATTATCTTTCGTCAGCTGTATTTTTATTCCTAGAAAAAAATTCGTGAGATATAACGATAAATTTTTTCCTTGAAGAACGTCATGTGGTGTTTTAACCCTTTATAGTTACGGTTAATACTGTGGAACGGCGACGAGTTATTTACGTACATTTATTCAAGATAGAAACTCGTTCAAACATGTTTTATTTGTCTTGAGCTTAAAAAAATGTAGCTAAAGTTTAAACTCCTAAAAAATGTAATAAATCGTAGCTGTATCTCTAACACTTGTGTGTGTGTTTGGGTGTGAGTGTGTGTGTGTGTGTGTGTGTGTGTGTGTGAGGGCAGTACAGACTAAACACAACCACTGGAGTCTTTAAGTCATCGAGTGAGGGTATGTTGAGTAGTAAATATTTCATTTCTTTTGTGTGTGTGTGTGTGTGTGTGTGTGTGTGAGAGGGAGAGAGAGAGAGAGAGAGAGAGAGAGAGAGAGGGAGATAGAGTCAATGTGTGTTTGTGTTTGTGTGTGCGTGTGTGTGAGGGAGAGATAGAGACAGTGTGTGTGTGTGTGTGTGTGTGTGTGTGTGTGTGTGTGAGAGACACATTGCGCAGTCGAGTGCGCAGATTTGCTCCGTGGGTGTTTGGAAATTGAGTGAAAACGATGTCACGTTAATGATTTAAAGTAGGTAATAGGATGTGATGCGGTGCCGAGCTGACGGCTGAGACGACTCTCAGATGCTCCTGTAATGTATTCATGAAGACGAGGGATTAGAGAGAGTGCTCAGCATCACACACACACACACACACACACACACACTGTTCTAGATTCTGATTGGTCAGAAGGTGAAGGCATCTTCAAATATATATTAATGCGCTCGTTCTTATACGATACGGTTTCCATAGCAACAGCTGGTTTATTTAAAAACAAATCAGTGATGCAGTAACGAGACGTTTGTGTAACATACAGAAGGAGCCTCCAGTCACAACTTTTTTGCTGTGATTTTTGAAATCTTTTTGATTTATATAATTATAACATCAGTAGAGAGGCTGTTTACAGCTACAACATCAAGGAGAATTGACGCTACACAGAATAATATTCCACAACATTAAATGAATATGAGCAATAAACAGATAAAAAATACATGTTCTTCTTCTGAAATTATTAAAAAATTTACATTTTTAAAACTGATATGCTGTCAACTTCAAAATACTTCATCTCACCATGCTGTCTGTGATTATTTTCCTTTAACAATATGATCCAGAGTTTGTTGCTCTTCCCTCAAAAGGATTTCTTATGAGAAACACTGGTTTCAGAATTATTGGCACCCCTAGATGTAATAAATGGTGAAGTCATCATAACAAGCAATAACAGCACTGGAGTGTCGAGCCGTTACAGGAAAAGAATCGACGTCACGGTGCGGTAACGGGATCTCGGCTTCGTCACACCACCCGGTTCTTATGAGAAACGTTAGTTTCAAAAGTATTGGCACCCTTAGAGGTAATACATGGAGAAATCTGCTTAAGCATTGGAGTGTTGTATTGTTTACAATAATCAACTTCTGGGTGTGGAAAAGGCATCTCCAGTTCACTACACCACTTTACAATACTTTTTAAAACTTTCACACTTTACAATACTTTTTAAAACTCTTTCACAATACTTTTTAAAACACTACTTTCAAAAGTATTGGCACCCTTATATGTAATAAATGATTAAAAAAAAAAAAAAAAAAGATCATATCAACAGGGGTTTTAAAATTTTTAAAAATCTCACTGTATGAAGCTAGTTATGTAGCAAACCTGCTAATACATGACCGATCTGGATTTAGCTCAGCGGTGAACTGCTTTATTAAACGTATTTCATATATTAACGCTGACGTTCCTGGTACTGAAGTGTAAACATTTCAATATTGTAGTCCAAATACTTAGAAATAAACTTTTAAAGATCATAGAGAAAAAAAAAAAGACAATTCTGGTTTTATTTCATCAGCCAGAATCCAAAGGGGACACAAACTTTCGCACTGGGCCTCAGTCACGAGTGGTTAAGAGACGAGCGTAAAGAGAGACAGGTGTGGATGAGAGTGAGACAGAAACGCCCGGGGCCGATCTACAGTCAGTCCTGACACGTATTTCCCCTTCCTGACGAAACATTACGCATGCAGCGGCCATTAAACATTCAGAGACGTCAACAGCAGCAGCTGCTCGCCTCGTCTCGTCTCGCCTCGCCTCGCCTCGCCTCGCCACGCTTCCTCCATCTTCACAAGGCTTCTGCCTGTTTCTTCTCACTTTCTACATCTTCACAACGTCCCTGCACAACCGACCACATGAAATACTCATGAGCAACAAGAACAACATACAGGCAGCTCCAGAATTATTGGCACCCTGGAAAAAAGGGAGCAAAAACTGATAATAAATATAAATAAAAAAAATTCTCAAGCAAGTGAAGAAAATGCTAAAAATACTAAAACAACAAAAACACCAACAAAACACTCAAACTTATGTCCATTTTTAAACTTATGTAACTTTAGTAATAGTGACTTCATTTTAAAATAAGAAAGTGAAACATTATTAACCTCACAAGTAAAGCATAATAATTGGTGGGTATTAATTCATTTGTTTTTTTTGGTTGTTTGTTTGTTTGTTTCTCTCAAAACAGTGAAAAGAGAACGTATTAGATTTCATGTTTGTTTACATAACAGTCATTTTCTCTTTTTTTCAAAACATATCAGACTTTATCGTTTGTTTATTCGTTACACAACATTAATTTTCTCTCTAAATAAAAAGTGATCGAAAAAAAAATCATCGACATCCCTAAAGTATATGTTAGGATATATATATACAGACAATACACACATATACATATACTCACACACACTTCTCTCTCACACACACAAGTATTGGGGTGCCAATACTTTTGAAACTAAGTTTAATTTTTTTAGGAAAGTGTTTAAAACGCTGGAGAAAAGCGACGTGTTATAAAACACCATACACCTGTTGTGTTGTTGTCGGTTCCCTACAGCCCTGTTATCCTCATTTTCATAAAGGGTGCCAATAATTATGGAGTCGACATTACCTGGCAGCGGTTGCTCAAAAAGGTCGAGGTAAAAACGCTGGGTGCGGAGCGCTCGCACGTTCCTGTCGTCTCTGAGTGGTGATCTGAGAGGCCGCTCGCGTTCACCAGGCCCTGATTGCTGCATTTTCCCGCAGCCATTAACACCTGGGTCCTCACATGCAAATATTATGCTAATCGTATGTTAATTGCAAGCGCTGCCGCTAAGCGAGCCTGCTGTCTGAAGCACTTGTGAAAAATTGGGCGGGGTCACTCGCAAGCTGTAAACGCAGTCTAAACACAAATAAATAAACCCCTAAGAGCTTCCGGGGAGCATCGCTGCATGATAATGTGTGGTGGTGGTGCTGGAGGTGGTGCTGGTGGTAATGGAGGTGATAGAGGTGGTGGTGGTGGTGGAGATGGTGCAGGTGGTGGTTGTGCTATTGGTGGTTGTGGTTTAGATGGTGGTGCAGATGGAGCAGGTGATGAGCATGGTTGTGCTGATGGTGGTGGAGGTGGTGGAGATGGTGGTGGTGGTGGTGGTGGAGATGGTGGAGGTGATGGTGGTGGAACTGGTGGAGATGGTAGAGGTGATGCTGGAGGTGGTGGTTGTGCTATTGGTGGTTGTGGTTTAGGTGGTGGTGCAGATGGAGCAGGTGATGAGCATGGTTGTGCTGATGGTGGTGGTGGTGGTGGAGATGGTGGAGCAGGTGATGAGCATGGTTGTGCTGATGGTGGTGGTGGTGGAGGTGGAGGTGGTGGAGCAGGTGATGAGCATGGTTGTGCTGATGGTGGTGGTGGTGATGGAGATGATGTAGCTGGTGGTGGCGGTGCTGCTTGAGGCCAGGAACCAGCCACTGAGCACAATAAACAGACTTGTGATTTAGAGCAAGAGTCGTTCTTGCTAACGTCTGGAGATAAGGCTGACACGCTGCACACATGGAGTGCGTCAACATTCGAGGTCTAACGGAGGTCTCGATGTTCTCAGGCTGCTCACTGATTCCAAATCTGAGGAGGAAACCCAAAATGTGTTTAGTGAATCTCCCATGAATCAACTGAGCAGTTACGTGTCATTCGGTTAGGTTCTAAACACATAACGGTCTATTTTATATGTACTGAAGATAAATCCAGAAGAGAAATAGTGGAGACGTTGACGTGAACGTCGCACTCAAACTCCCAGAATGCACTGCTGCTGTTTACGTCAGAGCCTCTGTTAGCGAGCTACGTGATGACGGAGGTATTAGCACGAAAGTTTGAGCAGGTAGAATTGGAGCGCCGCCGCATCACTTAGTTAGGTAAAGAAGAAGAAACGGGTTAAATCTCAAGGCTCGACCGTCAGCAGGTGGTCAGACGGCATTGTGGGTAATGTAGGAACCTGATAACCGAAGTGAAAATTCGATCATAATTTCATTTAACAAGAAAAAAAAAGACTCATAATGGACTGTATTGGATTTTTCCTTGAAAGCATCCCTCAGACAGTCACCTGCTCTTCCTGCTTCCTGTCCGGACACCGAACCACACACTTCTTCAGACTTGAAGCCCACTGCTGACCTCTTCAGGAAGACACACGACGTCCTCACACGACACAGGAGCTCCTACTTCACCACGTCTTTATTTTTCCTCGCTGTTTTCCGTGACACTTCTCCAGAGAGCATTTTTAATTCTTCCCTATAGCTCATTGCTCCAAGATGTTTCTCTTGGTCTGTTTGTAGTTTGGCAGCAGCACAGAGAGAAGCCTGCGGCGTGTCGAAGAGGCTGCGACGACGTCATTACAGCGAGCGCGGCGGCGGCGGCAGTGGCGGCAGTGACGGCGACGACTTCCATGTTGCTTCCAGCTGTTTGAGTCTGAATTAGCAGAGTTTTGTTTAACACGTTCTTCCTTCCACAACGTGTCGAGCACATGGCTGTTCGTTTCCTTTAGTCATGAAAGACGAACTCAGACCACAGACAAACAAAGAAATTAATGAAAAGGATAAAACTTTATGGAGAACAAAACAACCAGAAATCCACATGTTCAGGTCTTCACAGTCTTCTAATTCACTTCATTGGTTTTCTTTCTTTCTTTTAATTTCTAATTAAAAAAAAAAATTCCCGGAAACTTCTCCGAGTTGTTCTGATCTTCAGATGTCCAGTTTGTATCTACAGCAGCTTCAGATTCCTGTGCTTCATCCCACGCCGAGGTGAAAAGAGCGACGATTCGAGTTACCGTGTCCTTCCTGTCAGCTCGCTCGAACACATCTGGATCAGATCTCCTCTCATCATCTTTCATCCACACGCAGAATTGACTGTTGATTTTTTTTTTTTTTTCCCGCTCTTCTGCATCAACTCCAGAGACGGTTGTGTGTGAATCCTTTCTGAAACCTGAGCTCAGTGCCAGTTAGTATTTTGTTTTTTTGACTCAGCTCGGTTATTACATGCAGCATAATTTGACTTCTTTCACTTTTCCAATTTATTTCTACTCATTTCTACTCATTTGGAATTTTAACCCTAGTATTTTAAACAGAGTTGACTTCCACGTGCAGTCGGACTCGGTTACGGTTTCATGTGGTAAATTTTTTTTCACAGTGGACGAAGCAACTTTACAGAAAAAAAAAATAGAAATTCAGAATAGAAATTTTATATTTTTAAATCTAATGGTGGAGTTTTGATTCCACTGAGACTGATAAACTCTGTATACCTGTGTAGATGATAAATAAAGACTTGAATGAACTGACCTCATTAGATTAGATTAGATTAGATTAGATTAGATTAGATTAGATTAGATTAGATTAGATTAGATTCAACCTTATTGTCATTGTCCATAATACATGTATAAGCAGATGTTTCTGGTGGCATATTTACAATAAATGATGAATAAAGTTCTACAGCTGTGGAGGTGAATTCTACAGGGATGAGGATGAAATTAAAATAACTAGGAACTAGGAGATGTTTATTTATTTATCTATTTCTATATTTTTATGTAGATAGAGGCATGTTTATAGAGCAAAATAATAGATTATAGATGAAATATACAGTAAAGCACACATTATAGAAGTGAAGTAAATGTAAAGAAGTTATTCCTGTGTGTTTGTGCAGCAGCACCTGAGGGGACGAAGGGAAATAATCCATAATACGGGAAAATAAAAGAATAAAAATGTGAAATACATGAAGTAATAAGCAGGTGTATTAGGGTTCCTAATAAAGCGGACATCTCCCGTGTCAACACGTCATTATAAAACGTATTAAAACGTATCACTTATATCCCAGATTCATTTCTTTCTTTTCTTTAAAGCTGCTTTGGGAGATTGTTTAAATAGAATAAAATGGGAACTGAATCTGAGAGCCGCTTTTATTTCTGTTCGTCGTCATTAACGCCGAGCTTTGTGTTAGCGTTCGGCCGTGTCTCTCTGAACCTTCATAACGTTATCCCAGATGAAATGTCAGATGCTCTATCAGCTTTACTTCTCTCTCCGTCTCTCTCTCTCTTCAGGCAGATTAATATTTCATATAAAAGTTGGTACATCTGGTACGAAGAATAATTCCATGTCAGCTTCAATCTGTGTGTGTGTGTGTGTGTGTGTGTGTGTGTGTGTGTGTGTGTTTACGGCTGGTGCTAATGTCACATGTATAAAGGCTGCATTAGTGGCCTTTAGCTCAGAGGGCAGATCTCAGCGTCTCTGTGTAATAGCGGTTTGATTTACAGCAGCGTCTCAGGATTACGTCGTTCACTGAACACATGTGTTTGATTTCTCGGGGATTTCGAGGCCAGACCCGAGCGGGATAAAGCCGAGGATTGTGGGATTGTTAAATGATGTGTGTTGTCTGTTCTGGGCTTGAGGACAGATGTGTAGTGCTGCGTCCACGTGGCCCTGTGGTTGTTCTCTGGTGGAGGGAACACGGGACTCTGGGACGAAACGATGGGAAGCTAAGAGAACTCTGGTGAAGCCTCACAGTGTGATGAGAGGAAGAAAAACTCTATGTTAAACTCTATTTCGAACCTGCTGTCGTAGATAATACAGTAATACTACAGTAATAATACAGTAATAATACTGTAATAATACAATAATAATACAGTAATAATACAGTAATAATACAGTAATAATACAGTAAATATTTACTACATTGTTTTTTTTCTGTGTTTTTATCAAACTGTTCTATCCATCATCCTTAACTCAGAAAGAGAAAACTCTTCTTACTTCAAGTATTTTTCTGGGTTCTCTGTTACGATGAGTTCAAACTGAAATTGAAATTTTATTGATCAGATACAGAATCATACACAGTACAACATGCAGTGACGAGCTTTCGAGCAGTTTTAAATAGAAAATCAGATAAAGGAAAAGAAAGGAACATGAAGTAAAATAAAATCAACTAAAAAAGAATAAAATAAAAACAAAAAATAAAAAAAGGAAAACAAAGTTAAATAAAAAAGAGAATAAAATAAAAACAAAAATAAAAAAATAAAGGAAAACAAAATGAAATAATGTAAAATAACAAATTAAATGAAGGGGAAATAGAATAAAATAAAACGTAAAGTAAAATAAAAGATAAATTAAATAAATAAAGAATAATAAAAAACAAAATAAAATAAAGATTTATAAAAAAAAGTAAAAAAAAATAAAATAGAGAATATCAAATTAAATAAAGGAAAATAAAACATATAAGAGACATAGAGAAATAAAGTAAAAATATGATGATTATGAATATAAAATAATGAATAAAGTGGGAACCTGCTGAGGAACCTGGTGAGGAACCTGGTGAGGAACCTGGTGAGGAACCTGGTGAGGAACCTGGTGAGTCTTTATAGCAACTTCTTGTTTCTTCAGTGTGTCTTCAGTGGTAGTAGTTTAGAAGAAGAATCCTGTCGATTGTGATATTGACAATAAGAGTAGTTTTATGCAAAAAAAAAAAATAAATAAATAAATCAAGCAGTCATGAATTGTAACATCTCTAAAATTCTTCTTACATCTCTTACGGGCTCTTGCTCTTAAACACAAATTTAATCTTTCGATCGTTTGAGTTTCCTCTCAGTCTTCTCAGCCTCTCATAAAGACTATCATCTGTCCTTCTACCGCTGTATGATTGACACGTCAACGCTAACGTTTCTATAAAAATTAGCTTCTGCCTAATTAGGAACAAATACAGCAGAAGTAGAATTTGTGAATTTATTATTAGCATGAATAAATCTAACATATATTTATTTATGTTTTTGCCTTCAGAAAAAAACAGATCAGAAAATACAGGATTTTTTTTTTTTTTTTAAAGAGTGGGAGCCAGATGCAAAGAGGGTGACTGATGCATCAGTAAAGCAGGTCGGGAAATTGAAGGCTTCACTGGTGTTTTGTGTTCCTCTCACTCAGGCTTTCTTCTTCCACGCTGCGATGGCCGACAGGGTCACTGACAGCTCGGGCTCGTGCGGAGGCAGAAAACGTTCCTGCTCGTTCCACCAGCTTTACGGATTATACTGTTCTTAATGAAAAAAAACTCTTTGATGCCAAAAAGTTTAAAGCCCCATCTTTCCACAGAGAAACGTTTCCTTTTCAGGCGTTTTGCAAGAGAATGGACTGGGAGTCAGAGAGCATGTTAGATAAACGACAGAAATGTTTGGATGGAGTGTGTGACCGATGCTAAAAGATCACGGGCCAAATGAAATGAACTCGAGTAACTGGGAGTGGATTAGCAGCGCTGTCTCTTGTCACGTTATCTACGATGACATTTCACTTTCTCCTGTTTTCTCCCGCTCGGAAAATGCGCACAAGCGTGTAATCTCGGTTGACAAAAAGTTTTTTGTTTGGTATGACAGAAGGAACGTATAAGCTTCATTTCTGAACGTTTAACGATAAACAGCGTCGTGAGAGAAATATTCCGAGAAGCTTTTTCAGACTGTCATTATCAAAGGAAGTTTTTTTTAAATGTCGACAAATTATTCATTCTTCCCCTGACAAATGTATTTTCTCTTCCTCTCCCTTTTTTTTTTCTCTCTCTCTCCACACACACCCCTGTTTTGAGTGGAGAAATACATTAAAATGCTCCAGGCAAGCATAATTGGTGTGTTTGAAATATTGCAAATAACAGTAATTATCATTAAATGACTTGTTCCATGAAAACAGGCGATGTGTCATTTTCTATTTGGATTGCCACGGTCAGATGTTTGCAAAAACTTTCTGCCACTCGCTGTCTTTTTTTTGTCTCCACCCGTCCATTAGAGCATCTCTGTTTTGGAGTTGATTTATTGCCGGATTGAACTTGCATGCCGAGCGAACATCGTTTCGTCATTTTCAGCTTGTTAAAAAAGAAAGCAGGGGCAGTCGGAGTCGGTGGCCTTTTTGTTAATGATGATGCATGCGCCGTTTCTTTTTTTGTGATTCTGCCCTCTGAGGTTCCCTGCTATCAGCAAGCATTTACAATCTAATTACTGTCTGCACTCCACTCGACTTGTTCGCACTCCATCCCTCCCACCTGCAGATTTTTAGATGAAAAACACACACGGGGGAAAAGAGAGAGAAAGAATGAGAGAAAGAAATCCCACAGAAGGTAAATATGTGTTGACAGTCGAAGTCCCGCAGGTCGTACCGAGATCCGGTACCCCTGAAAGTGATCCAGGCGCCTCAGGGCTCTGATCTGAGACCAAGAGCCGTCAAAAACTCAAAACAGCTTTGCGAAGAAGATTTGGAATTAAAAGTAACACCTACACCATAGGTGACAAACTCACTTTGTGCTTGTTATTTTTGTGCTAAACATTAAAGCTACTTCGTTTCTTTAATATATTATTATTATTGTGAGAACATCAGCTCTGAAAAAGACAACAATTGAGAGGAAAAATTTGGCGAACCAACATCATGCTAAGAAGGCAACTTAACAGAAGATACTAAAAAAAAAAACTATATGTTAGAGCTGGATATGACAGTCCAGTGAAGTTCAGTGAAGAAGGAGGGGCAAAAGAGCTCTAAAGATGGGAATCGTGGAGAAAATAAGCATAAGAATGCAGGCCTGAAGAAAGCGGCACTGCAAAAAGAAGATCCGAAAAAAAAAGGAGTTCCATAAAATTGACGTCCTTGAAAGATAGCGCTGGAGTAGGTGGCTGTGGTTGGGAAGGCGGATTTTGAAAAAGCAACCAAAGGAAAAAGATTGAGAGCACTATAGAGAAAGCAGCCCAGGAAGCTTAGAGACGGAAACCTAGGAGAAGACAAGTCTAGAGAAGAAATCCAATGGGAAGTCAGCTCTAGAAAAGGAAGCCCAGGAGGAGCAAGGTCTGGAAAAAAAAAAGCCCAGGAGAAGGAATCCCAGGAGAAGGCAACTCTGGAGAAGGAAGCCCAGGAGAAGACAACTCTAGAGAAGGAAGCCCAAGGGAAGGCAGCTCTGGAGAAGGAATCCCAGGAGAAGGCAGCTCTGGAGAAGGAAGCCCAGGGTAAGGCAGCTCTAGAGAAACAAGCCCAGGGGAAGGCAATTCTGGAGAAGGAAGCCCAGAGGAAGGCAGCTCTAGAGAGGGAAGCCCAGGGGGAGCAAGGTCTGGAGAAGGAAGTCCTGGGGAAGGCAGCTCTAGAAAAGGAAGCCAAGGAAAAGGCAACTCTAGAGTATGAGGCCCAGGGAGAGGCCGGTCTAGAGAGGGAAGCCTAGGAGAAGAAACCCCAGGAGAAGAATGCTCATTTAGAAGGCAACACATGATAAGGTACTTGCAAGGACGATATGCTGGCAGGCCTTGAGTAGTCAATCCAGAAGAAGGCAGCTCTGGAGTAGGCAGGCATGTACTAGTTATCTCAAGCAAAGGCAGTTAATTTAATTAAACTCCAGAATAAGCCGTTCTGGAGGACATTCCCAAAGATTAATCAGCTATAAAGAAGTTACCCTTGAAAGCATTCATACAAGAGAATGTAACACTGGGTTAGGCAGCCCTAGATAAAGTAGGTCTAACAAAAGCAGCTCTGGTGATGAGGAACTTATAAAGGCAACACTGGAGGAGGCCGATCTGATGAAGGCAGCTCTGGAGAAGGCACCTGTAGAGAATGCACCTCTGGTGAATGCAGCTCTGGAGAAACCATCTGAGGAAAAGGCAGAAGTAGTGAGGGCAGCTACGGAGACAGCAGACCTGTAAAAGCAATCCTGAAGAAGCCCAATATAGAAATGATTGCTTTGGCAAAACAATTCTTGAGAAAGTCGGAAAGGCAGCTCTAGAGGAAGCAACTCTGCGTGAAGCAGAAAGTGTAAGTGAGGGTAAATAAACTGACAAGGGTTTGTGTGCTCCTGAGCCTGTGTGCTTTATGTTCCTTCTTTCATCTCAAAATTTTGCAGCACTAACACTCGCGTCGCAAAGGTTGTCAAGGGATTAATCTCATAGCATGCTGCGGTGGAGAAAAAAAAATATCTCTTCCAAGAATTAAACACAATTTACCCATCATGCTCCCTCTTTCAGGACAAGAGACAAGCATAAATAACATCTCTGCGGTCCAGATTCGCTAATTTACAAGCTTAGCATTTCCAAATGTTATTAGACAAGCCGAGGAGGTTTACAAAGCTGCTTCCGGCAGTGATCCGTTATCCAGCCCTTCAGTGTAGAAGTGTGTGTGAGAGAGATGGCGTTAAAGAGACATACCTGACGCCTACTCCCATCAGCCCCTAACCTCAGGGGCATGCATTCTTCGCTTGGCACTCGCTTCTCTTCATTCTCCTCAGTCTTCATACAGACTCTCTCTATCCCTCTCTTGCTTTTTTCTGCCAACTCCAACCTGTACTGTTTTGCATTACAAAAATCTACATGAAACACTCTTTCTCTCAAAAAGTAAATTAAGCCTGTCAACGGAAAACAAATTCCCGGAACATTTTGTAAATCAGTGCTAGCTTTTTTTTTTTTTTTTGTAAGTGACCTGATGAAGATTTGGTATCAGCACCAACAAGGGGAACCTTTTGTGAAGAAATAAACAAACTAAGAAACTTATTTTTCCCTCTTGTGCTTCTTTTTTCTCTTGCATAATCAATAATACTCAAATGTGTTAAGTATCAATACTGAACACATACAAATTACTGAATCAGATCAACCAGCTGGTATCTTTGCTGTTGCTTAAAAAATATTTGCGTTATTTTATCATAATTAATAACAATTCGATGGATAACTAATAGTGATTTCAGTCTAATGGTCACATAGCAGCTTTACTGGAATATACAAATTCCTGGTATTAATTTGAATTAGAAAAAAAATGTCATTAAAATCTTTTTGAATTCTTCACATTTTAAAAAATAAAATGCAGAAAATTAGCACAAGTGCTATTTTAAAAGCAGCAATCAGTATAGAAGAATTTTTGTTCACATATCCAGAGCAGCTCACATTTATCTCATTCATACAGCTGAGCAATTGAGGGTTAAGGGCCTTGCTCTGGAGCCCACAGGTGGCAGCTTGGTGGACCTGGGATCTGAAGTCCCAACCTTCAAACTTGTAGCCCACATGCCTTAACTAATGTGCTACTACTTCCCCTTATTGTGCTGTATCATAGCTGACCCTGTACTCTAACTCCAACCTCCAAAAGTTATGATATATACAGTACTGTGCAAAAGTCTTAGACACCATATTATCTGTAGTACAGATTTTGTTCTATAAGTTTATGATGTCTGCATTATTATGTACAAGACCATTCCCTA
>JAOTRN010000016.1:14528960-14550893 GCA_028566695.1 Bagroides melapterus
ATAGACGTATATATATATCTTTCTGCTTTCTTCCTACTGCAGACACTCCCAACACATATGTAAGAACATGCAAGCCGAAAACAAACAGAGCGACACTTCAGGTCGTCTTTGAGCCAGACTGCTTGTGATAATCGCTCTTAGGAGTTTATACACGGGGCGGCTTAGCATTATCTGGTTAGCTTGATACAGTTGGCTTTGTGCTGTGTTCTGATGTAGCAGAACAAACACAATTAAACTGTGCCAATTAGTTTGGCAATTCACAAATACTTGAATGAACTGGAGACATTAATACCACGCATTTATCTTTATTACTCAAGTTCAAAACCAGACAAAGTGACATACAGGGACGACTGCAAAAGATAGTTGTCTGATTACTGAGTAAGTGAATAATAGAAAGTTAATGAATGAGCTTAAGGTATGAAATATATTTGTTTATTATTTTGATAGACAACTAAAGTGAGATGTTGGGCTGTAAAATGCAATAAACCTGTTCCATAATCAAATTATTGTCCTACTTCCTGAATGCTTTTACACCTGAGGGTCAAACATCCCAGTATTTAGTCTAAAACAGGTTCTGGAACAGAACCACATGAAAATTAAATGATTTTATTTTTACAAAAGACATTTCTTTAGTCACAGTCACACAGGAAGTGACATTTGTCCTATTACGGTAGATTTTCAATTAAATAATAGAATAAAAGTATATCTTTAATCCCTATATGCAGAAATACGGGAGAATTGTGGAACCATAAATTAAACATAACTGATTTTAACCCCACTTCGTTGATTTTGTGCTGCCGGAACAGTAAAACGACTCTTAAGTACTATGATTCGGCTCGTTTCAGAAGAACCGAACACGAAGAATCGCTTAAAAATAAATTGATTCACTCGCGCAAATCGCAAGTCGATACTGCAAGAATGGAAAATAAACGGTAAAGTTTTTTTATTTACAATTATGCCAGCGTTTTCATTTATAAAATAACTAATGGTATTTTTTCTACATAGATGACCAATTGCAAACCAAAAAAAAACCCCTACATATACGTACAGTATACGCTGTCAAATTACCTCAGCATCCGAGCTAACAAGCTAACCATTGACAAGACAGTATTAGAATTATTAGCTAGTGCTTGAAATTCATGATTAAATAATTGAAAATATAAACTCATATTTAATAATGTTCCTTGCGATTGTGTACACATTTAAAGATTTAAAAATCCTCTCAGAAACCTTGTTAAACGTTTAGCTTCACGGTGTTCAGTGAAAACAAACAGACCCAGATGTTTAGGATGCTTTGATCGTTTTATTAGCATTCACATGATGTAAATACATTCTTCATACAACTTCATCTCCACATCCAATTTATTTATTTTCCCTTCCAAAAAATTCCAGAGTTTATTTCTTTTTTTTTTTATAGCATCTCAATTTTAGAAAATAAACAAAAAAAAGTCAAAGTAAATCTCCTCTATGTACAGTAAGTCACAAAGTAAAGGTATTGCAGCTGTTTTTTTTTTTTTTTAAAGATGTACAAATATTCACATATCCTTCAAGTGGTAGTGGACACTTGCGATGGATTATTTTTCTGTACAATCACATGTCTGAGAGAAAATCCCCATCAGATTGAATAGACACGGCACTGACAATGAAGGCAGAAGGGAGAAAAAAAAATCTGGTTTGAAATAATCTCCTTTTTGGTTTACAGGTTTATTTGCTGTAATGGATTAAGCAGAGATTTGGTGAATCGTGACAGATATGTCTTGTTTTTTCTTTTATAGACACCGATGTCTGAGTTACTTTTAAATCTGGACGTTGATGAGAGAGAACTTGTTTCTAAGAGTAAGTAGCTTGACTAGAAAAAGGTTAATATCTAGAGAGCTGGTCTTTCACAGTATTTATCATGTACTACACCGTCAGTTTTTATGTCAGTCAAGCTGATGTGTGTGTGTGTGTATATATATAGATAGATAGATATAAAAAAGAGAGAGGTGGATAGAGAAAGAAAGACAGGTAGGACTTAGTTTAAGCTTCTGAGGTCTCTAAAGCCCTATTCGGACAGGATTAGTTACGTATGATACTTTAAATGTTAGTTGAATCACTAATAGGATCCTTGATTGATTGGCTTCAAATCGAGTTACATAATTTTTTTTTAAATTAATTTTTATTTCAAACCCATAAATTATAACGCATAAATACTAGCCATTCCAGTAAAAAAAAAAAAAAAGGTAATGGCACCTTAGCAAAAGGCAGAAACGTTAGTGTATTTCTACGGCAGCTGATGCACTGCGGTGGCTGAGCTGCACTACTACGAGATTTAAACCTGATGCTCTTTCACCGTTTAGTCGCCATTTTGTTATTGTTTTTTCTTATCTTCACAGTTCTGTGAGCTTTGCTTTTTTATCTTGTTTAACATGTGTGTGTGTGTGTGTGTGTGTATGAAAATTAGTGTTAGCAAAACTTTTGTAATGGTGGGATTTTTTTTTAGTTTGTTTTGTTTTATGAACACACAGATTTTATGCATTTTCTTAACTGCCAGCTCATAAGAAAGAAAAAATGACAGGTATTAATAATGAAAAGTATAAACAAGGTCCCACAGCCTGATTAAAGTGTAATGACTACAGTTACAGTCGGTATTAGGCCATGCTTTAGTTTAACATAGAACAATACCATGATTGTAATTTTCTGTATATAAAGCTACGTGTGAACACATTGTGGATGCGATGCTGTTAGCTCAGTCGTCCGTTTTTTTTTACGATGGTGAATCAAATGAAAGCCTTACGAAGTGAATCGATTTTTCTAGCGGAATCCAGAGCACACGGTAAGTGCTGGAACACTTGTATTAATGGAGATGGAGATCGTGTAGAAAATGTTAGAGTTGTGTGACGCCTGTTGCCGATTAAAGACATGACGGCTTTCATTTGAATCACGATCAAGTCATTTCTAGCAAGAAAGACAGAAAATCAGATATCATCCTAATCGACAATCCTGTCCAAATAGGGCTTGCAAGATGGAAAAAGACATTTGGGTTCCCAATTCTTATAGCTTTTAGTGCAAATACTGGGTTTTATCCAAGTCAAAACCCTAGGATTAAT
Source organism: Bagroides melapterus (assembly GCA_028566695.1). Taxonomy (NCBI): domain Eukaryota; kingdom Metazoa; phylum Chordata; class Actinopteri; order Siluriformes; family Bagridae; genus Bagroides; species Bagroides melapterus. The sequence continues at coordinate 14,532,050 of JAOTRN010000016.1, forward strand.
ACATTTGAGTTCAGCTGAAGAGAGCTTGATTAGCATCATGGTCTGTCCAGCAGCAGTCCTTATTAAGGCATCACGGCCACTTCAACCATCCAAACATTCAGAGTTCATATTCATAAGAAAAAAAAACATTTGAAGTTGTGCAGTCTGTACACTTCTCTACAGGAAGAACCACACACTTTGGTGTACGGTGACAGATACTTTTTTTTTTTTAACCAAATTGTGAATGCAGCAAAGTGACTCACAGTGACATGAGGGGGGGGGCAGGCATGAGCTCAAGTTGAGGTTCCTTTGGTCCCTCAATCGCAGCTGTAAGACTAGAAGCCGAAATCTGAACACTCTGAAGCCAGCAGGTGGAAGCAATAAACCTGTAACCTTCATCAACTCATATTCACTGTAAACAAACAGGAATGATGGATTAAATACTGAGTCTCTGACACAAACACACACACACACACACACACATTTTGAAGCACACAGTCAGTGATGGAACAATGAGGCCTTGATTGTTTTTTGTTTTTTTTTCTTGGTCCTAATCCCCATCACTGCACCAGGTTGACCACATATTTTAGAACATCTACAGACATCATCCTGGGTTCTGTGGGGTCACCATCAGCCCCTGAGCATGTAGGACACTTCGAAATGGCTCTTAACACATAAAACAGACTAAAAGGGTGGTGCTGAACAGAGAGATGTTTTTTCACTGTTTTTTCTTTTCCTAGCATTCAATCTAGTAAATGCAGTGTTAAACCCACAGACCAAAGAGCTCTGCTGGTGCTGCCCATGTCCACCAGGAGGAGAACAATACACCCAGGACCAAACACTATTCCGGAAAGTTCAGCGCCATCACCTCAGGTTTCATCTTGAAGTACTGGTTAAAGCGAAGAACCGCATATCTAACAAAATTAGGGGAAAAATAAAAGAAGAAGAAGACAGATGTCATTCCAAACATTCTGGGCTTTAATGAATGATAGTGAGAAGATAATTAGTCAGATGTCTAAATTTACCCCAAGAAGTCAAAGTCAATGGTGGAGTACTGAGCCTGAATCAACGCCCACAGTCCCCAGAAGAAATGTGATGCCTAAAAGGAGAAAGAACAGGACGTGAAATTACCATTTAAACATTTTATTTCAGATATCTTTTATGTGACCTACAGATACCTGAGAAAAACATTCATCTTCCTAACGTTACTTGTAGACTCCGTTGACACCGTTTGCTTAGAGTCCACTTGTTTCTTTGGGCCCTTTTGCTAGATTTGCTTTGGTTTGAAAACATTCTCATAAAACTCATTTAACTCATCAGTTAGAAAAACAACAACAGAAAAAGGTTCCTTAGGAACTGCATAAGGGTAAATTTAAAATCTGAGTCCAACCATTCGTTGTTTGCTTCACTTTCTGCAGTGAGTCCATCACTTTCTCGCTGTCTGTGCTGCGTTTTCAGCCTGCCTCTAGGAACACTCCAAGGTTCTAATTTACAATTACAGTACAAATGGATATTTATTGTACAAAGGAATATTTTGTACTTAAATGTGACAAAATGTGAAACTGTTAGTTTAAAGTTAACTCGCTCCGTTGCTGCCACTGCTCTGTGGTAACCTTTATTATTATGTATTTTAACTACTGACTCAGAAATGTGCTGTCATGATGGCTAACAAACACAGAGTGAGAGTCCATTTGTTTCTTCTAACACCTGCAGCTTTAGAGAAATACGTTAGCGTACTTGACGTTCCTCCTTGTTTCATCGCTCAGATTCCTATCTTTCTTGTTCACAAGCTCCTACAACGACAAAGAGCTCATTTTTTATAATGTTAATGCTGCATTTAATGACCTGAAATTAAGATTTTTGGATTGTTTTGTTTAGTGTAAAACTGTGTGGGGTTTGAAAAGGTCCTTGGGAAACACTTTGATTTATTCATTCGACACCTTTATTAGAAACAAGCAAAAAAAAAAAAAAAATCAGGCAACTGGCACTTAAAAAATGACTAGAATATGAATAGAAATAAGTGTGTGTACATGTTAAGCATGTAGCATTCAAGTGTTGAAAGTTTCTTATTGTAAATACTTTAATCACACAATGGATTAAAAGTTTTGAAGTAAAAGCTACGCCTCTGGTAAAAAAAAGCTGGTAAAAAAAGCTACGCCACCATTGTCTTTAAAGCTGGATTGTTTTTTACACTGAACTATCTGAGCTTCGTTTCCTCTGAGTGATGACATTTTAAAAACCTGATACGCCGCCTGGGTTTGAGTTGGCTTGTTAACATGCACGTTAGAGACCAACGTGGCGCGCAAAAAAAATCGCCTTGTGATAAGACCAGATCTGTGTTATTTATCATGTGAGCGGTGATGCCGTAGCCCGAGGTCCGAGTCAGCGTTCACCGCATGATTGTTTTTTTCATTTCGTTTGTACTTCCTAACTCTAATCATTACAGCTATCTGATTGAAGTGGAAAAAAAAAACATAAAGATGTGACAACGTGGTCGTTAATTAAAACTGAGTGGTGTTTATTCTTCTTTTCAGTCTTTTTCAAGGTCCATCACGTCAACGTTGGTGAAAATAAAGGAGTCTGGGTAATGGAATTTAGTGTGGTTGAGTTTTTATTTTTTTATTTCTCTTTGTTTTGGTTTGTGTGTCATTTCTAAAGTGAAACCACAATCAAGCTTTTATGTATCACAAGCTGGGGTGAAATTGTGACTGAAATAACTTGGCTTCATTAAAGCTGAAAAGCAGAAATGTCTGGACTTTACTTCAATAGAGAAAAGAAATAAAAAAGAAAAGAAAGACACATTCATGCTTTTAAATCTCGCCATTAGAAATTCAGGTGAAGAATCCAAACAGCAGAACAATCACTGAGATGATGCCAAGGTCACGTTTTTGTATTGCGACATCAAACACTGGCAACCGGTGAATGACATAAATGGAGATATTTGCCTTGAAGAGCGTGAGGATTAGCGCTGAATGACGGCCAAACGCACACAAGTTAACTGTCCTCTCACAACAAACGCCCTGCTTTTTGACAGCGTTTATATAATGATAAAAAGATAGATCTGTGTTTTATCTTAGACACAGCGGCATTATGTTTACAGAGCCATTAAAGGTGCGGTCAGTGATATTCTGGAATTGAAAACGCAAACAAATTTAGCTTCTCTCTTTAATCTCTTCAAAGCCATAAACTTAAAAAAGAGTTAAAAAAGAGAGAGAAATTTAGAGCCACGGTCCTGATGATCCTGATGGCTTACTCTGTCCTGTAGGGTTTGTTCTCGTAGCCTGGAGAACACACAGGGTGTGGAGGATTGGTTTAAATTGCCGTGTTGTTTGTTGGTGGTCACACAAGTAGATTTAAACATAAGAAACTTTTTCAAGTCAACAACGTTGAGCTCATCACAAGCTCCAACTTGTCTGTAACTTTCTTCTACTTACTATGGGCTTTGCTCTGATTAGTCAGTGGTATGAACTGAGGCACTCAGAAGCACGTCATTTTATTTAAAACGACACATTATTGTTGTGTGTTTAAATAAGGTTTAAATAACCTTAACTCAACGACTGATCAAACCTACATGCATGCTAGCATTATTCAATTTTTGTATTATCTTAACTCACTGCATGTCATATGATTGTGTACGTGACAAATCGAATTTACGGATGACGCGCCTCTAGAAAGTTCCCGATCCCTCAGTCACGCTTTTCATCACTTCCCCACTCGAACACTCACGAATTCAGTTCCTTCTAACTAGTTTACGCAGAAACAGAAGCAATACAACTTCACATTAAAGCGTACACAAAAGCTACGAAGAAAAATGAAGCTTGGAAGTGGCTGAGATTGTGGAGAAATCTGATGAGACTACAAGCTATGTGTGCTTAGCTCGCGTCGCTTTTCAAATCTAAGAACAAAGTTAGCATGAAGCCTAAGTGGTGTTAATGTATTTTACAATTTAAAAAAAAAAAAAAAAACAAGCCACACCCACACTGACGGTCATTGACACTCACCAGGGCAAAACGGTTCACCTGAACGTACAGGACCTCCACCTCAGCCTCAGACACCTCAGTGCCCTGATCTTTATACTCGTTGTAGGCCTCTAGGTACGCTCGCAGCCACTGCAGCTGGAGGCTACGCTCAGGATACAGGCTGTAGTCCACCTCATTCAGACCTGTCAATCACAACCAGGACACGCCCACAAAATTAATACCAGCACATCATCATCTACACAGCTAGTCTGATTCTTGACTAGTTTGAGTCTAGACATGTTTATTGGTTTTCTAAATGAATCCTGATGATGATGACCATAAAGAAATTTTAAAAAAAAAGAAACATTTTAGGGGTCTTCTTGTTCTTTACAGGATTTTTACACCAATTCAGTGTTTGGAAAAAAATCAGAGCAACATCAGATAGAATTTTGATAATTGTTTATAATTGTCATATAATTTTATATACATAAAAATGTATAAAAAATCTTTTTTTAAAGGAAGATCATTAATTCTATGATTAATTCCTAAATTTAACCGTTCAAAATATCAGCTGTGAAAAATCCTGAATGAATCTCAGGCAATAATTATTGCCCAAGCACTTCAGTGCACAGGGCATCTTGTTTTCCATAGGATTATTTATTTTATTTTATTTATTTATTTTATTATAATTTTTTTTTTCAACCCTTCGGGCACTTTTGGGGGTCTTAACATACTCAAAAAGTCATGAAACCTAGCAGCCAGCTTGGAATCTGCAGTCATTAGGTCAGTGAGGCTCAGCCCTGGGCGTGGCACACGGCGGATACAGCGCCCCCCAGAAAAACCTGAAAAGTTTAGCTGTATAGCTCATAGACACTTGCACATATACTTATAAAATTCGGTAGACATTTAGAGCTCATTAAACTGAACCACTTTCACGCTGCATGTCATGGGCTGTAATCCACAGGAAGTGAGTTATTTAGAGTTGTTTGAAAAGTGCACCCAATGGTATTCACCCAATTCCTCTTCCTAGGGAATTGATACAACCGTCACCAAACCCAGGCTAATATGATCAAACTCAGTCACAATAATGTGAAGACATGGCTGATGTCAAATTCTGAAGGAATTTATGATACCTTGAATCATGTTACTATGCTGATGATTTACATGGGAACATAATTGAAAAAAAAAAACAATCTTCTCATATCTTATGACTGGAAAGGCCTAAGGTTCCAAAATCTTTCAGATATAAAGGGCTAATGTTTCTGAGAAAGACCAGTGCAACTGGTTCCCGGGCGTGGCACAGGGCTGTCACAGTGCCCCTGGAACTTTGTCAGATATATAGCTGTACAGCTCATATTCACTTGCACGTATATGCACGACAAGCGGTATACAATTAGATCTCATTGAGCTAAATGATGTTCATCCACCTGTCATGGGATTTGTCTAACAGGAAGTGAGTTATTTAAAGTTGTTTGAAAAACGCACCCATTGGAATTTGAAATTTTTACATTAATCAGTCCATTGACTAGACATGGTTTTTCACTTGCAGTACTAAAAATGTCCACCAGATGTAGCCATTAACGACGCTCTTTTGAAGCGTTTCTCGAATCAGAATTCTCAAAATGACTTATTCACCCTCCACGTCATTTAGTCACTTGTGCAAATCATTAAAGAAATTTCATGGTGCTTTTAACAAATTGTTAATGCTTTTGTACATTCATATAATTAACTGTCTACAACTGTTTCCTACATTACCAGTTATGTGTCATGTTGATCAAAATATATGAGACTAGTTTCATGTAAATAATCTTTACCCCAAAACATTTAGGCATCAGATCATTACATGGACATGTTCTCTGGTGCACCCGGGTGGCATTGGAGATGGCACATGGGCTTGGGCCCGTCATCGCTGCTTGCAGCTATATTTTATATTTTATATATATTTTATATATATATATTTTTTTTTTTTTGTAAAAAGTAATGTAATTTTTTTTTTGAAAATGTAATTATAATAATATTTTTAATTATTAGAAAATAATTTACATTATTGGGAGTGGATTTTTTTTTATTATTATATTTATTTTTTCTTTTCGTTGAACCAATTTCATTTCCATCCGAATTGTGTAACAGGAATCCTCGACATCTGATTTGATGTTTATGTGATAATTCATTTTATTGTAAATTTGTCTATGTTGTGGACATTTTCGCTGGTGTGTTTATGCTCCTGGACTTTACCTGCAAATTCATTGAAGTGGTTCCCAATGTCATAGGCTTGGTAATTGTACCCAGCGTATTCGTAGTCAATAAATTTGACATGTCCTGAGGAGAGCAAACAGATGAAGGTTTGTTTAGAAGAGAACACTGACACGCTGCATCAAAACCCTTCCTAATCCTTGAAAATTACAAATCTACACACAAACCAAATCAACACTGTTGTGTATCTGAGCTCTGACGTGACTGTTGTAGCTCGGAGTCGGAGCGAGGCTTTGTGTTGTGAAGAGGGACAGAAGAGTCGGCGCACAAAAAAAAAATAATAAAAACGAGGCTTAACGAGGCACTGAGGCGGATCAGGACATGCAGTCTGAGCACAGGGCACATACAAAAGAAAACACACACATTTAATCATCACACATGCTTAGACTGTTTCCATCGCATGGGGTTAAAGAGAGCAGCGTGAGCACAGGAAGTGAGGAAGCCCATTTCTGCTGATGTGTGACTTCTGTGTATTTTTAATAAAAAGCTCAGAGCCAAGAAAAATAGGCAGCGACGTGATTCTGGCAGGACGCAAGACACTGGAGAGCAACAGGGTGGAGAAAGTACGGAGGAACTTTACTCCTGCTCCACTGCAGTGTGGAAATCCTCGTCAAAAAAAAAACAGCTGGAAACAAAATCCAATGTAAAATGTAAAATAAATGAGTAAAACAAAATCGCACACTGCATTTATTAGACTTATTTATTATTACCTAATATATTTTTTTCTAGTAAAATCAGTTTTATTTGACAACCAAATAAAATTGACAGTCAAATAAAATGTACATTTTAATAAAAGAAATTAAAATATAAGGACTCAAATAAAAATGTTCTTTTTCATTTTCCAATTCAATCAATTTTTTTTCTCTTTTTAAAAGCTTATATCACCCTGATCCTGAGTATGGGTTCAGTGCCATCTTTAAATAAATAAATAAATAAATAAATAAATAAATACTCAGTTGTACTCAGAACTCCGACATGGAAACCTGGAACGGCTAATAATGTCTGCTTTCATTTTAATTCAGATCTTTAACATAATACAGACTATTTTATTTTCCGCCGAATGAAGACAGTGCTGTAGGTGACGTACGTTACCACATCGTTTTTCTTCATCAATCAGAATTTCCGAGGCGAGCCGAACAAATCCGATCTGATTCCGTCCCTTTTTCCGGATCACCGGAGTTCTGAGCACAGAGGATTGAGGATAAGACGTTTAAGTGTGTTAATTTTCACAGTTCACAGTAACGAAGCCGAATTCCTGGAGTATTTTTTCCACCCTGTTGGCAAAGTTTCAGGAAATCTGTCAGGCGGCGACAGAGGAACAAAAATGTTAGAGAAAAGGTGAAAAGTTTCAGCATGAACCGGGAGAGATTTTTCATGCTTTTCCATGAGACTACAAGAACTAGATAGACGTGATGAGGAAAACATCGCCCTCTAGTGGCTCGGGAAAGCGACCATCAGGCGGAAGGACGGAAGACATTTCACAACACTGAGCCTTTCACCTCCTCCATTACAGCGCACGAGAGTTTCTGTGTTTTCTCTTTAACATCAATGAAGCTGTAGCTAAAGGTGTAAAGAGTAAAGTGTGTGTGCTAGATAACAATAACTAAAAATAAACACCTTGCTTTTCCTAAACTGTAAAAATATATGTGTGCTGTGTTGTTGTTTTTTGTAATTTTTATTATTATTTTTAAAAAGAAAAAAATAAAAAGGTTCTGATTTGACAGTAGTAGACAGAAGTGTTGGTCTACATAAAGAGACACGTGAGGTGGTTACCGGGCCCGTTGGCATCCTAGCCGGACACACAGAACAGCTCCAGTCAGTGGCTATAGGCCTGTGTAGCAGATGAAGAGATTTGGGGCAAACTCACATCTGTCACAGAACACACACAGCTTCACTGCAGAGCGGCCTCTGCGTCCCTCCCCCCTTCCTTCCTTCTTACTTTAAAAAAAAAAATTCACCGAAAAAACCCCGCCCACCAGCCCACGCCATCCAGCCTGGAGCATCAATCGGCATTGAGCGCCAATTTTTTATATGCAAACAGCAAGCTTTTCCCCTCACAAGGTGGAACCGGTGCTGCTACGCTCCAAGTATAGAAGATAAAATAAAATAATATAAAAGCAGAAGAGGTGAAGGACCGGGGAAGTCTTTCACATGCTACAAGTATTCAGTATTAATTTACAGTGTTAACTCCTCCCCTCTGTCTGTGTGGTTAATGTTAGCTGGAGGAAGTGGCTTTGCCTCGTTGTCAGCATCTTCCTTCCGCACCACAAAACACTCGCGAATGTTGCAGCTATGAACGTTTGTAGCGCGTGCCAGCCATCACGCCACATCGCTCGCTCTCGGTTATTCATAGGGAACACAAAAAGCATTCACAGCATCACACAAACAGGGGAATTACATACCCAATAACATTCCCACGAGCATACATTTCTTTTGCTGCTATAATCACACACACACAAAATGTAGAAGAAAAAAAAAAAAACTAGGTTTGTTTTTAAGCTGAATCGGGGTGAGGAAGGCCTTAGAGAGGGGTTTGATCTCTTTCTCTTATTCTTTCATTTTTTCTTTTTTTTTTTAGTGCAGAAAAGTGTAAAAACCAGGCCTACCTCAGGCAGGACATTGTGTTGTGGGGAAGCCAGTGGGTTTATTAGTGAAATCAGCGTGAGGTAAAGGTGCTCACCTCCTCCTGTCTGTTGGTAGATGATGTTCTTACACAGCAGGTCGTTGTGACAGAGAACGACGGGAGAGCCGAGCTTGGAGAGACTCTGCTGGAGCCACAGCAGCTCGTCTCTCAAACACGACGAACTGGGCACCTGACTGCACAGCCTGCACACACACACACACACACATCAACATGGTTCATCCTGGAAATGAAAGTTCACCTGATGCCTTACATGAGAAGGTGACGATGTTCAACCTGAAAATAAACTTTGTTTTGTCTCACAGGTTCAGCTCAAGTTAAAGAAATACGAGTTCACAGAAAGTTCAACTTAACAAGGTTATCTTCTTTTTTACAGAACACACACACACACACACACACACACACACACAAAGAGAGCGAGAATATTCTTTCACACAAAAATCAATTCCACTTTAGTTATAACAAATAAAGTATAAATATGATGCAGATCGATTCTTAGCCAAACATATTTTAACATGTCTTTTATTATCTGGAATAATTTTCAGTCGAATTCTAATCGTTTCTCTTTCTTACAGTATCCAGTCATATCTAATCCACAGGGAATGCGGATCCTATGCTTGGAATCTGATCTAAAAATAAGCTCTCTAAAAACAGATCACTGTAATACAGTAAAGTCTGTTGTGACGTAACACGTCATGATATCGCTGTTGTATCGTCACGTCAGCCAGGCCTAGGTCTGATCTCCAGGTCTGATCTCCTTTTACCTGGAAGATTTTTTTTCTCTGATATGAATTATTCATGCCTTTTGGTCTCGTGAGGTTTGAACATGTCACGTGAGGATTTGGTTACAGACCCAAATCAAACCTCCTGCAGTTTGCATCATTGTGACTCAGAAGATTGTCAGCGGTTTAAAATAGGTCAAATACCGTAAAAGGGAAAAGACACTGACTTTACATCGCCATGGTTATTCCTCTCTCTCTCTCTCTCTCTCTCTCTCTCTCTCAGTTTTGTGCTTTATGACAAAAGGAATTTGTTCCTTCTTTAAATGTAGCGGTTGATTTTGTAAACGTAATGCGATACGGATTAACGAGCACACGTTCATACGGGCAACATCCGACTACAACAAACTCTTAAGATTTCTTTTATGACTAAAATTTTAGATCACATGAATTTTTCATCAAAAGTTTTGTTTGAACAATTTTTGTTCAAAGAATGTTAATAAATATAACTAACGTTAAAACATAGAGAGTTTATACCTGTTTGTGTTCATTAACATTTGGTTAACATTTTTAATGTTAGCTAAAACTTCAGCTAAAATAAAAGATATCCTGTAATGAAAGCAGAGAATATTCTAGAGGGACAGAAATAAAATAAAATGATGACCAACTGTAATGTTGTATGAAAATGATGTGGAGATTTGGGTTCAAAAACCATAAAGCCATAAACTAACTCAAACATAAGGGTTGAGGCTGTACATTGAGGTGAGAATATTTTATCAAACCAACGCTGAGAATTTCGAAAGATTTTCAGAAATAAGTGTTTTAGCTGAAAAACAACACGACACACTGTGTTTTATTTGCTTCCCTGATAAATATCTGAACTAAGTAGCGAACTGCTGATTAGCAGGTTAGTTAGCAAACATTGCTTTAACAAATGTATAAAGCTTGTCTAAACTATGCTAACGCTAGCTATGTTTTTAGTGATGCTGTCTAAAATACAGAAGTTTAACTACTTACAGCTGAGACTGTGGTGTCTGTCAGTGGTACGTCATAAACCAGTGAAGCTTTATAACTGCCTAATGAAGCTTCCCACTCACAGTGAACTTGAATTCACCTGGAATACGTGTGTAGGTTTTTTCCTCAAACAGCTTTGTCATCACCAAGACACGGCCTGATGATCGCTTTACATAAAAATGAAGTCTCTATACAAATCAAAACCACGCAGGTTCGATCGGATTAATCACGTCACATTTGCTTACACGCATCCGAGTCCACAGCCGTGCACTTTGCATGAACAGGTGGAAGTGTATGAATCATGTGACGTTCCAATTTTAGCTCAGTGTCCGCTCAGCTAATCGCTCTGTTTTTAAATGATGTATTTTTTATGAGTTCTAAAAGTGAAAGTACACAACATCATAAGGAGCCAAAGGCTGTGTTCAGTAAATATTTCAACCTACAGCTAAAGAGGGACTTTTCAGAAATGAAAATCAGCTTTTACTTAAAAAAAAAAAAAAAACAATCGAATGAAAAAAACTGAACAAATTTCTGCAAGATTTAGCTAAAACATAGATGCTGTGAAATTAATATTATTAATTGTAGCAGGATTCATGCATCATTTAAATTGCAGAAGAAAAATACAACAGCGCCTTATCTGTACTTTTGCATATTTTTGCGTATTTCACGTGATTCATCGTAAAATATTCCACTGTCAAAATAAAGAGCTGTTATGCAAAAAAAAAAACAACAACACAAATCTTCGGGTTTAAATCGCAGTAGAAATTCAGATATACACACTGGTATTGTGTAACATCCCTAACAGAAATAATCCTGTATATAATATTCCTAACATAACACCGGTAACTCCATGAGTGTAAATATGAACCTGCTAGCTTTTCTTCAAGATAGAGAACGCATAATGAAGAACAAGTGGATGCTTAGAGCTACAGATTTCGTTCGGAAAACTTCCAAGTGTCACGGCACGTGTGGCAAGAACGCAAAGACGTCGCTAATGAACACAGTGCGAGACGAACACGATGAAAGTGAATGTAGTGTAAAAACGGACGTCTAAAATGTTGTCGTTTTGGAGCTCTGTCATTTGTGTGTATGAAACCACACGCTGTATCTATAAAAGCTGCCATCTATCACACCAACCTGCTCGCGTTAGAGGAGCACACGGAGGAATCTCACGAAACATGAATACAGTTAGGAGTGAAGCTATTTCTCTTGCCTCTGGTTTCTGGTTTATTTCTGCTTTTGCTTATACAGTATTCTGAATATCCTGAAATAAAGGACCCAGGCTGCTGGACTGATGTTCCTCTTTCCTGTGGTGGTACCAGTAATGCTACTTCATTGACCTTCTACATTCCTAGCTAAAATTTCCACCTTAGGTAAAAAGATATAAATGTTTCGTTCCACTGATGAAAATTTGTTATACACGCTATGACCAAATATATGTGCACCCCATTTCCATCACGCCCATAAGGACATCAGCAAATACCTTTGTGCGCTGCTGGTATTCAATTTCCCTTTCACCTATAGGCCTCAAGTGGTTAAGGCTCTTGGTTGTCGATGAGAGGGTCAGGGTTGAAGCCCCAGCACTGCAAAGATCAAGGCCCTTAAACCTACCATGACCACAACCTCCGAAAGTTGGGATATGCAAAGAAAGAATTTCACTGTGCTAACTATCGAACTATTTCTACAAGAGTTGTTGTACATTTATAGATTTAGAGAGTAATAGCATAAATTCATTCAAGTCATTTATTAGGTAACTCATTTTTGCTGTATATTAAGTGAGAACTGAAGCTAGCAGAATCACCGCTCTAGTTTATACAGATTACAACATAATCTTCGCTTAAAGTTTTTGCACTAGCAATTTGAACTACGAAACCTAATTGTCTTTGTAATTGAGAAGTTCTATAATCCCCTCTCATAATCGTCTTTGTGAATGACATAACAAAGACATGGGTCAGCTTTAGAAATGTAGGACAAAAGATTAGCTGACTCTTTGTCACACCACTACCTAAGGATATGCTTTTTACCATGAGTGTATGAGTCAAACCAGGGTGTTACCTGTAGCTGTCAGGATAATTAATGGTCACCAGTTAAACAAACAAGATCGGCATGCATTAATTTTTTATATCTTTATGCACAGAAACACTGAACACAAACTCTCAACATTCTTACAGATTTAACCACAAAAAATCAGATTTTTTCAATTTGTTTATGGTTTCTGTAGTAACCACCGATGCAGACGGACGCTCCGTATCATAAAGTCGAAATGTTCTTATGGTTACATTTTATTTCAAGAGAATATTAAAAACTCGTAGTAAAAGTTTGAGATAAAATTGCTGTAACTTTTAGCTTTTTAGCTTTTCCACCTCAGGAAAGTTGAAGAATGGAGAAAACTTTCCTTTTCTAACGAAGAGAAAGTGAAGGTTTGACTCATAGCTGCTAGAAAGAAAGCGCTAAGTCTTTTCTCTACATTCCACAACAGTAAATGCAAATATAAATAAAATTTCCCAGGACATACAGTTTCAATTCTTACACCTTTCAGTATTTAAACAGATCTTATCTGGTTTATTTTTTTTATTTCCGTACCTGCGTTTACTTGCAACAATCCAGTGACGTTATGAATACAAAAAAACAATTAAAGAAACACAACAGGTTTAACTCATGGTTTCTTTTTTCTTGTCCTCTGAGGACCGAAGGCTAGTTTACATAAAGGTTATATAATATGTAATAACCTGGTCTGTATGTAAACTGTGGGTTGTTGGATGTTTAAATACACATATGTTTCTCAGCAACAGGTCATGTATTAACTTAACGCGGTCCTGAGTTTACACTGACAACTCTCTTGGCTCATAATATCACCTAAACACTCACCTCTGGTTCTTTTCCAGATCCTCAAAGTGGGTGGGGACGAGGGAGAAGTACTTGCTCATCTTGTGCCAGAGATCAGACCGGGGAACCCAGCCGTTGTGTGCGTGGATGGCGTGGTACTTTGCCATCTGCCTTGCGATGAGCCTGAGAGAGAAACATCAACACACTATACATCAGCATGTCTTTCATTATCCAGCTAAGTTAGCTTATCTAACTGGACTTGGATTGTTACATTCAACTACTGAGAGAAAGTTTATCTCCTTTACAGAATTACAGAGATCATGCTAGGCAACACGTTCATCAGCTAACCTGACAGGATTTCTGAGAGAAGGCTTAGCTCCTTTACAGAATTACAGAGATCATGCTAGGCATAACATTTATCAGCTAACCTGACAGGATTTCTGAGAGAAAGTTTAGCTCCTGTACAGACATCATCTAAACACATTTATTAGCTTTCTGAGAGGATTTTAAGTTTAAACTGATCCATGTATATGAATAGATGTTTATAATATTTACAGCCAACATCAGGCAACAAGCTACTGAGCAAACCTGACAGGATTTTTTGAATGTTTCTAATAGATACAACAGATGTTACCCGTCTAGCTAACACAAATTAATCTCACCAAGTTCTAAAAATGTTATAGACTACAGATGTCCACTGCTAACAAACATTAGCTAACATATAACTACATATTACAATAAGTTGTGAGAGAATTGTTAAACTTCTTCTGCAGAGAGAGTTATAATATTTACTGCTAATGCAAGGCATCAAGCTACATTATCTAACCTGACAGGAGTCCTTAAAAATATTTAAATCATATTCATGAATATGATATTTATATCTACACTGGTAGTCCAAGCATAAAGGCTAACATAATATTTGCTAATGATAACCAACAGGCCGTGACCGGATGAACTAACCTGACAGGATTTCTGACAGGATATTTAGGATGTCTGTAACTGTATGTCATTTTCACTGCTAACACTAGCCATCTAGCAAACATGCCTTTGACAGGATTTCACAGAGGGTGTGTTCACAAACCTTATAAATAAATGTAAATAAAAATTTTATGTCAACAAGAGCGATAAATTTAGCGTGATTTATAAATGTATTTATAAAGTCATAATTATAAATGTATTTCATCTACAATGCTAGCCCTGGCCAGATGGATAACTGAATCTTTTTCACATACAGATTCTAAATAATAATAACACTCAATCTTATAATTAGCTAGTTAAAAGTAGCTAGCCTTACCAGATTTCTCAGGCAATGTTTTAACTTCTCTGACTAGCCATCTAGCTAACAGGATAGCTAACCTATAAGACTTATTCATAAATGATCTAAGCCACTAGTACTAGCTAACGTAATGCAATAACAATTTCTGAGGTCAATTTGTCATTTATTTATAATATTCACAGCTAATCCTAGCCAACAATGCTACATAAAATCTGGGAAAGCCCCATTCAGAGATAACTGAAATATTTCCTGCTAACTAATTAATTAACTAGCTAAGATGAGCTATTTATTATTTGATTATTTATTTATTGAGTGATTTATCAGCAAAATATAAGATAAAATAAACAAATAAAACCTGTAATAAAAAACATAAACTTACACGGTTAGTGTAGCTAGTGTAACGTATAATTAACCATTTAAAGACAATATGTTTTTGTGTCAAATGTTTATTTATTTCTTCCCTCATCAGCCTTTAAGGCCTGTTTTTGTCATCCTGTATTCATTTTGTCTTTAATATTTGGATGCCTTCACATGCAGAAGGGAAATATTTTGAAAGAAACAGTTTAGCTAACATTTACAGAGACTCCGCAATCTGACTGTTTTTTTTTTTTGTTTGTTTTTTCTTTCTTTCCTGATTCTTTTTTTTTTCAGTGCTTTTTTTCAGTGCTCTAAGCGGTTCAGTCTGATTGGCTGTGCTCTGGGGAGTGTGCACGCAGCCTGACAGACGTTTTTTTTTTACATGTGTGTGCTGCTATGGTGACGTTAATGTACAGCTAACGTGTGCAAAGTTTTTAAGGGCAGGCTGTGAATAGACACGAGATGGAAAGATGCCACAAACAACTTTGGCAAGACATGAGGCATTTCTTTATGTGTATGAGGCCTGGGAAGGGGTTTGGGGTGTTTGGTGGACGGGGGTGGTGCCGGAGCGGGGGGGCAGCTCCGGGCTTGGCGAGGTCATGAAGCAGAAAGATCGTGTTACAAAGCAGGCTGTGGCTTTAGCGCAGAGAGGAAACGAGCACGAAGCTCATGCCAGGCAGAAAACCCAACTGGCAAACATGCTAAACTGTCGCAAGTCATCCACAGAGCTGGAAAATTCACCTGAATATGGCGGGGTTGCGGATGTGCTCGGGCTCCAGGGCCACGCCCTCCAGGAACTCATAGCACAGGCCGTTGTTAAAGGTGCAGTATAGACGTGGGGCGCAGCGGTGCGCCTGCAGCACTCGAAAGCTCTTCACCTCGTTGTCACGGTCTACAAAGAGCTCCGTTTTGTTGCCGTAGATACGCACCAGCACCACGTCCTGCAGCGCCCCACCCACGTAGCAGCCAATCAGCTTGTTGGTAATGCCGTCTGTAAAAGTCTATCAAAACAATAAAAACAAGAATGAATCATCACTCATATGACACTAAAGCTAACCAGGCATATTTTTTTTTACTCCCTTTGTAAATCATTCTTTATATTCCTTGAAATGTTTCAGCATGCAGATATAGGAGGAGTGAGTGAGGGAGAGAGGGAGGGAGGAAGAGAGGGAGTGAGGGATTTCAGTAATGTTACAGAGGGAGAACTCTGCCACAAAGTCTTATGTAACACAAACTTTCAAAATATAGACAAATCCAGGTCCGTGAACAGTGTCTACATTAGTTCTGTATGATATGAGGATATAATATAAAAGAGTTTGTGTGTGCGTTAAAAAAAAACGTATTATTACGCATATCAAACCTTTTTATTGTGTAGTATAGAAAGTCTAGACGTATCCAGAATTGCTCTTCAAAATAGCGCAAAAAGATAAAAGCAGATTTCCCATACGCTGAACACCGCGATAAACTTAGTATAGGGTTTACTAGGGTTTATACCTTTAGGCACCACCACACCCACACATGTATTAATCCATAATATCTACTATCCGAGTCTTTTCTTTACATGAAACGTTTAAATCATTCAAATGTCTGGATTAGATTTTTTTTTTTTTTGCTGACATTTACTGTAAAGCTAAATACAGGATCCATGCTGTGTTTGCAACAATATCGTATATTTTTGTCACGAGTCCCGCTCGCATTCGGCCTTTCGTTTCCCCCTTTTTTTAAAAAAAAAAAAAAATCAGTCAACATTTCCAAGCAGATCACGATTTCCAGTCCTGAAGACGCAACAGCTTTCTTTAGCTGATAGTTAATAAGGCAAAACTGACCATGCTCTCTGTGGTGGTGTCTCTCCTGTCAATCACGTGTCAAAATTGGTAGGAAGTGACTGGAAATGAGCGCTTAAGTGTCTTGATCAAAAACAAACAATAAGAAAACTGTGATGCTCAAATTCTACGACGTGTCATTTTAAAACTTAAAAACACGATGAAAATGTCAAAAGCAGCGGAGTTTTTATTTCTGCCCCTCAATTTCTTTTCGAAGCAAAACACGAGGTGAGATTGACGCAGTACTGCTAGCTAGACTCCAGACTATAATCTCTAATCTGCATACATATGCTAACTTCAAATTTACAGCTATCTTACATAGTTAAAATGACCTTTTATTATGTGATAAAATATTAATCCCTTTAGAAAAACTGATTTCTGTGTAGAATATTACTAGCTAGCTAGAACTAGCATAGCTGATGACTAGCATAACTCCCTGTTAAGGAGACAGACAGCTTTCAGTAAGCAAACCATTTTCATTTCCTTTAACAAACGACTTGTGTTTTAGTTTTGAGAGGTTTTAGTCGGGCAAAAACAGGTTTTTACTGACTAAAGTACCAACTAGAACTCGATCACTGCATCTATTATATAACATTTTTCACCCAGAGACTAAAAGTAAAACTGATTCTGAATCCGTGATGAGATGAACGTGAGTCAGGTTCGAAGTGTTTCAGCAGAATTTGACTCTTAAACATGAAGCTCGTTCTGGATTTCCATTACCGTGCTAATGCTAAACCTTTTATTACTATTTCCATGGTGCTGCTGTAGAAGCTCTCTCCTCACTGGCATGGTTACTAAGTTACTGGTGTCATAAAACAGCTGATTTCTAACCATTCTTATACATAACTCACAGCCTGCTGTTTCTGTGGTGAAAGAGAGAGAGAGAGAGAGAGAAAGAGAGAGAGAGACTGTGTGTGTGTGTGTGTTTGTGTGTGTGTGTGTGTGTGTGTGTAAGAAGGAAATACAGTGAGAGAGATACAGAGATATGGAGAGAGAGAGAGAGAGAGAGAGAGAGAGAGAGAGAGAGTGTGTGTGTGTGTGTGTGTGTGAGATGGAGACAGAGATGCAGATACTTCCTCTGTATGAAACATGCAAACGAATTCTTTTTTTTCTTCCTTCTCCACTGTATCAGACCGACGTGTTTTGTATTTAGAGTTTATGACATTATAAGACATTATAACATCAGCACTGGGTTTGTTCAACAAGATGTAAAGCTTTGATACGGTTCATTTCTTAAATATCTTTTCAGAATGTCATGATACACTGTACAAAGCTGGAATTGAGATTTTCTTGTTATGTTTTATAAAGAAATACTGCTTATAATCCGTCGTGTTAGCGATTCATAATGCGTAACAACACTAACAACACTTTTCCTAAACAATTACATCATGTCTGATAGAATATGGAGCCATTATAACTTGGTGCTGCTGTATAATGCCTGGGATGTGTATACGGACTATTTCCTGCTGTAGAAAACTTGATGACTAGATGACAATGAAGATTATTTCCTGTTAACAATTCAACCACTTAATTTACAAATAATGAATTTAATAATGATTTCCTTTTTTAAATTTATATATCTAAATATCAGTGGCGGCCCTTGCATTTGGTAGCTGGTCCTTCAGTGTGGACTTACTCGACTTAATCCACCTCTTAACGTCACCACTATTACGTCACAATTACAGAAACCATCAATTCTCTACAAAAACACAATATAACAAGACGTGACATTACAGAGAGACATTTCACGTGTTGAGGGTGAATAACATTTTTACTAAAGAAAGAAACCCAGTTAAGACAACTCCAAACCTCGACACTGCACCCACAACTGTGTCACGTACATCATCTGGAGCTTCGGGGTTGTCCGACCTCCTCACCGTGTCTAGATTTTCTGGAAAATTCCACACTGAGACCAAGTCAATTTCTCCTCCATCACACATTGTGGAGTAAAAAATTCGAACTCTAATGTATTAACGTGTGCAGATCTCTACAGACGT
>JAOTRN010000016.1:14689893-14700170 GCA_028566695.1 Bagroides melapterus
ATCATTAAAACTCTACTGAATGTGAACTGATTAAGATTAAACACTTACACAGAACATGTAGAGTACGAGAGCTCTGTACTGATTTGTTCTGGTTCTGGAGCTGGTAGGTGACAGTGCAGGTGAAATCACGTCCATGATGCAGGTGAGTAGCAGTGAAGTTCATCTGAGAGGAGCTGAATCTGGTGTTGTGGTTCTGCTTCTGTCTTCTCTCATCAGGCAGGAAGTTCCATGTAAAAATAGGGGGTTTGAAGGGACACGGAGATCGAGAAGAGCAAATGAGACTCACTGAAGTTCCCTCCACCACCTCATTGTGGTCCTCCACCTCCACCTGATCCTCCTTATACAGTGTTATTGAGGGGCTGATTGGAGACGCTGAGATAAACACAGAGATGAGTTTTAAATGTGTTCCAGTGCATAATTAGTGTAATTACAGACATGATGTACTGTGCTGCAGTTCTCACCTCTGACATTTAAATAAAGAGAAGAAGGATAAATATATCTTAGACTTCCAGACACTATTCTAAAGTAATATTCTCCACTGTCACTTTCACTGATGTTATAGAAGATGGTGGAGCAGTTCTTCCTGTGGAGGTCTCCTATAATTTTGCCATCAATCTTGTTGCTTTCAGTAGTTTTAGAAGAAAAGACTTTGTATTTTGCCAAACTGTCACCTTTGTACCAGACTCCTCGGGGATTGTATTGTAGTTCTTCATCATATTGTTCAGTAAAATCAAAACTGCAGGGTATGAGAACACACAGTCCGTTCAGCGCTTCTATACTTTCTGGTAGATTGATGAAGAATTCTCTGCACAAAACAGCTGAATACACACACACACACACACACACACACACACAAACAACACAAATTATTAGTAGAACACACAAAACCTTTATTCTACAAATGCACACATAAATCATTTACAAACCTTGAAACAGACAACAGAGGATTACAAATTTCTCTGAAGCGTTCATATCTTGGGTAGGAATGATCACCTAAAATAAAGAGAAATACTCAAACACACACACACATACACACACACACACAAACATGGGTAAAATACCACAGCTTTCACTGGCTGAACCTTTAAAATGAAATAGGCTACTGATATGAAATACCAGTATATACATACAGAAATGCTGCTTAACAACTACTCATCTGCTTGACTGTTTCCATACATTCTTTTTTATTTATTCTTAAATAAGTGCTTTAACCTGAACAAGGTCATGGATAATCAAGAGCCTTTCATGGGAACACTGATGAGATGCAATTCGATTGCAAGCCATTACTCTCATTCACGTTTAGGTGCGATTTAGTGATGCTAAGCGACCTACCCCTTTGTGAACTGATACCTTGAAGAGGCTTGTAGTGAAACCTACAACTATGTCACCAGAACCATAATGTTCCCAGTATATCAGGACATCATATAAAGAACAAACCTACGAACCCTCATATGGTTGCAAAACAGACTAAGTAAACCCTACAAATATTAGGGTTACTGGAGCCCTGATATTCAGGTCTGGAAGCAAGCATTAGATGCCATCACTTGTGGATGCAATGGAAGTTTGGTGACAGTCATGTGAGGGATAGTATTGCAATCCACTTACCAGCATCTTTTAGAACACTGGGATCAAATCAGAACCTTGGATCTTGGGTCTTCAAGAGCTTCAACAGTATGCCCAAAGATGCTACTGAATATTTAACAATAAGACCTGGATTGTGATTGTGCAATAAAAAGATTACATAGTTCTAGTTTTGAAGGGAATGATCTACTGTGCATGGACCAAATCATGAAACAAATTTGAGGAGTGTTAAGTAATATTAAAACTAGTTTTTCTAAATGGTTTGAGGATAGTTAAGAGACACACGATTACCAGTAAAACATACTTCAAGAAACATTTTCAGAAAAAAATATTAATAGTGTATCTCTGCACTGGTTTGTGATAAACTTGTTTGTTTTTTGCAGCAATGGTATAATTAATAATGAAACAACTTCTAATTCACAAGTCAAAAGTGATGACATGCTGTATAAAGAGTCACGCCTGGTAAATGTCACACATTTTTATCCAACAGAATAATTCTTACTTACTCACATGAGGTGAAGTGGAGAAAATCCTTTTGTTCTTTACTGATGTACTGTATATATATATATATATATGCAATATTTTAATTTCTGTACTGTATCAACCATTGAAATTTGTAGACTGGTAAGGTTTCATGCTCACCAAGAGCCATGTCCCCCTGATAATTAATCACACCAGTGTCTAGTGTGTCTCTGTGCTTTGTTTTGTAAGACCATTCTGTGAATGAATACGTCTTTGTTAGTGTGATGTGTGTTTGTTGGTCTTTCTTGCTGCAGCATTGCTTTTCTCCTACATTCCCTAGTTTTTATATTTATTCACTTGTTTTACTGACATAATAATAATAATAATAATAATATATAACAGACAATATACATTGTGTATGGTTATGTATGTGACAAATAACATTTGAATTGGAATATAAATAGAGTAGGTCATAGGTCAGCATCATATCATACAGTTTCCTTGCATTTCTACCCTTTATTTTTGAAAGGTGCTTCAGTTCATTTCTGAACATAATGAATAAAGGTGGGGATTTAAGAAATCTGCATTCATGCATGAAGTATTTTGCTAATACTATAAGATTGTTACTTAAATAGGACAATTTACAATGGTCCTTGGTTAACCCAAACATTATATCTTCAATCAAAAATAAAGTCATTAGTAACCACCTCATTCTCAAGCAACCAGACCTTAATATTATTCCATAAAATAGAAGAGAAATTACAAGCAAAGAAAATATGTTCAGTATCTTCTAAAGTATTATTACAGAAAAAACATGGAGGATCCTCAATACCGAATTTTACATTCAAGAAATGATTAGAAGGATATATACGGTTTAGGATTTTTAAATGTATTTCTTTAGCCTTGGGAGGTAGAGGAAATTTAAATAAGCTGTTCTGAGATATTTGACAACATCTGATTTAAGTGGTTCCTTAAGCTCTGACAGCGGTAGAAAGTCCTATCTAATGTGTTTCGATGGGTTGTCGTTTGTGGCGATATTTGAACGTTCTGACGTCACCGTTTGGGCGCATTGTTCCTTTTTCCGCACGTTCCCGCGCCACATTCGTCATTTCCGCCCGCTGAGGGAGGAGGACAGAGGAACGGAAAATGGCGGATGGTGTTGATCACATCGATATTTACGCAGATGTAGAAGAGGAGTTCAATCAGGTACACCTTCAGTAAAATAAGAATAAATGGTTACGACTTTTCTTCAGTTTAACTCGTGATTAATCGTTAATATCTAATTTTAATGCGAAACGTATTTGACTTCTAAAGGCTGCAAGCGCGTGCACTGTCTTTAGCGTTGCAAGCTAATGCGAGTGCGCACAATGAAATGTCTTTAATGGAGTCGTGTCTCAAATCGCGCGGTCATATCTAAATAAGTGTACTAAGTAGTGAATAGAATAATGGCGTCGTCAGCTCTATGTAGTGCACTCTATAACTAGAGAGCAGGCAATGATTTAGGATTAGGCCTTGGGTCCTTTTTAAGCCTAATCTTGCATTAACGAGCTGTTATTTTTCATATTGTAGTTATCTTAATTTCTCACACTTTAAATATATTAAGGTGTTTGCCGAAGAAGAATTTTATTACTTTAGAAAGTTGTGACATTTATTTGAGTTTATATTATCTGGATTGGTGATTCCACTTTGTGTCCGTACGCGGGCCATTGTTTATACTGTTAAGCTAAGATAATTATTTCAAAAGGCAAGCTAATTTCTTTTAAGCATTCAATCCTGCACGCATTATTCTTTAATAAATAACAGTGAGTTAGAGAAAATTTGTAAATAAATAAAGTGTGCACATGCTATCTTTTAATTGTTTGAAGCAAAGATCTCGCTATCGTAGTACAGGTTATACAGTTAACCTTTATATAGTTTTTATTTATATGCACATGATTCTGTAAGTTCTGTAAATAATACTATTTTCATTGTGTGTAAAATCAACTTATCTCGATTTATATGTAATGCACAAATATAAATGTAAGCAGTTTGTGGTGTTATAATAATAACACATACGTACATACAATTATATGTATAACCCACACACACGTGCGTGGGTTATGAAGAGTTTTAACCACCTATTTAGAGTAATTACTCACTCTGGGGCACGTTCATGTAGTAAACGGATTAAAGTCAATAGATCCCTCCAGATGATTTCTGTTTACTATTAACCACATGTTCTGCTGTGTTTTATCTGTCAAATACCACAGAACCTTCCGGTAAATCATAATTCATCTCCAGTCTTTATTAATTATACACACGTCCCTTGTTTAGGAAACAGACGTTAGAGTTTCATATGAGATATAGTACAGAGACGATGGTTCTACTCCATGTCAATCGTAGAAATGTAGTTTTTGGCCTGAATATATATTTTTAAAATGAACATAATATGCTGATGTGTAAGGTGGCATCTTCTAAGGTATTTGAAAACAGTCCAGACATGTGATGCTACAGTGCATGTGTTTTAATAAGTTATTAAATATTGTTTATTGTAAATGTATTTATGATATTTTAAGTGATGTGTGCTTTATGTTTCCAGGAAACAGATTATCCCGTTCATGAGCAGATTGATCTGTATGATGATGTCATCTCCCCCTCGGCCAATAACGGCGATGCACCTGAGGACAGAGATTACCTGGACAACCTGCCCGCACCTGGAGGTACAGAGGGGAGTAAAGGAGCTCCGCCCAACGTTGTGTACACATATACTGGCAAACGCATAGCTCTATACATCGGCAACCTCACCTGGGTAAGATGAACAAACACTCACACATACCTTAAAGGAGAACACACTCACTCATGCACACACACATGTATATGTATGTACACTGCTGTTATGTCCTGTGTAGTGATACAGTGTAACATTAGACTCATTAATATTCAATTAGTATATGATTGTTTTAAATGTCCCTGTGCTTATCTTTAAAGCCTCTGTTTTCTCTACAGTGGACTACAGATGAAGATCTGACAGAAGCCATTCGCTCCATCGGCATCAATGACGTGCTGGAGATCAAGTTCTTTGAGAACCGAGCTAACGGGCAGTCAAAAGGGTGAGATCATCTGCTGACGGTTTCTCGAATCCCTGCTAATATTCTCAGTGTGTTCATCAGTGCTGTTTGATTTTTCAGTGTAGTCTAGAATTCTATGTGCTAGCACTGATGGAGGTTCTTGCGGACTTGTTTGTAACAATCAAATGTTCCACATTGTACTGTGCAACATTTTTAATGAAAACTGTTCAGTGTGACTGACGTGTAACTGTAGAGATGTTTGTATAAACTTTGTGTGTTGTGCTGCAGGTTTGCGCTGGTGTGTGTAGCATCAGAAGCCTCCTCCAGGAAGTTGTTGGACTTGCTGTCGAAGAGAGAGCTGCATGGCCAAAATCCGATCGTCACACCCTGCAACAAACAGTCACTCAGTCAGTTTGAGCTGCAGTCACGCAAGAGTGAGTGACATTCACTTGTTTCTAGATCATCACATAGCGTTACTCTTTTTCTAACACTCACAACTAATTTATTTCTACATTAAAACACAGTACTGGAGACTACATTAAAATATTTGTGGTGTTCAATAATAATTGGGGTGTTTCTGCTGTTTCTGCTCACCATAATAAGGTGCTAATTTTATCCTTGTCTTTTTTTAGGCACCCAGTCGGGGCAGATGTCAGGAGAAGGGAAGGCTGGACCTCCAGGTGTTGGTCCCCGCAGTGGTTTTCCCCTAGGTAGGGGTCGTGGGCGCTTTCCAGGTCCTGCAGGGCCAGGAGGAGACCGCTTTCCTGGACCTGTTGGACCTGGAGCACCACCTCCACACTTCCCCGGTATGATACTTTACTATAATTTCTGTATTACTGATTTATTTGTTCTCTACAATGATACAAATGACAGCATTAATAAATTGTTCTTTGTTTTCTATTGTGATTTTCAGGTGGTATACAGAGTCCTCCCCGTCCTCCTCCAGGTCCCCCTGGTCCTCCGGGACCTCCTGGTCCCCTACCTCCTGGTCAAGGTTTAGCTCCACCCCTTTCAGGCCCTCCTAATAGAGGGGACCGCCCACCTCCTCCTGTAATTTTTCCTGGTGGGTTTGGCCAACCTCCGCTAGGCCCATTACCCCCTGGCCCACCTCCTCCAGGTTATGGCCCGCCCCCTGGTCCTCCCCCACCACAGCAAGGTCCACCCCCTCCTGGCCCATTTCCACCTCGTCCCCCTGGTCCTATTGGACCCCCCCTGGCCTTAGCTCCACCCCCTCACATGCGTGGCCCCCCTCCTGGAGGCCCACCACCTGCCCCCCACGTCAACCCTGCCTTCTTCCCGCCACCTGGAAACAACAACATGGCTGCGCCAGATAGAGCCCCACCCCCCAATGACCCTTACGGACGGCCTCCTCCTTATGATCGGGATTACGGTCCGGGCAGGTAACAAAATCATTCGGACTGTTAGATAATAAATAAAACGTGTGTGTTTTGTGACTGTGGCCTCAGGCATCAGGAGCTGATTTGTCTTGTAATTATTTTCACTTTATTTCACGTGTTGTCAGGGAGATGGATGCAGCACGTGCCCCTCTGAGTGAGGCTGAATTTGAAGAGATAATGAATAGAAATAGAGCTATCTCCAGCAGTGCTATATCCAGAGCAGTGTCAGATGCAAGTGCAGGTAAAAAAAAAACACACACACACCTGTCTGAGTTATTCTGCATGTGTTCATCTGACCAGATTTTTAGAGATTCTTGTTGGTAGACAAGCGGGCAGATGGAGAGTAAATGGTCAGACGTTAGGTTGCGGTGGACAGACAGATGGACAGACTCTGTGGTACTGATGGATAGAGTGCTGAAGGAACAAGGTGTGTTCTCATTTAACTCGCTTTGTGTTTCTCTTGTGATCGTTTCAGGAGATTATGGCAGTGCTATTGAGACACTGGTTACTGCAATTTCATTAATAAAGCAGTCGAAAGTTTCTGCTGATGATCGCTGTAAAGTGTTAATCAGCTCTCTGCAGGACTGTCTGCACGGCATCGAGTCCAAATCCTACGGCTCCGCCTCCAGGTACACGGCTGATCTGTGTTCTGATCTCATCTCATCTCTCTTCACCTCGTACTTCTGCACCCCACCCATCCTGTCCTCTCACTTACTGTTCTGTCTCTCAGCAGACGAGAGCGATCACGGGATCGGGACCACAGTCGCTCTCGTGAGAAAAGTCGCCGTCACAAATCACGTAGCCGCGATCGGCACGAAGATTACTACCGAGAACGGAGCCGGGAGCGAGACCGCCACCGCGAGAGGGACCGTGACCGTGAGAGAGATCGTGACCGTGAGAGGGAATACCGTCATCGCTAGGACAGGAAGGTCTGTGTGTTATTTCTTACTGTGAGTTTATGAGTTTTATTACTTATTTCTTAATTAAACTTTTCAAAACCAGCTTGGCATCGCCATTACAGGATAGCTCAGGTAGGTATCAGTACGGTAAGACAACACACACACACACAGAATTTTATTTTTGTCTCTATTGGGACTTTGTTTTTGTTTTAATTAATCACTGCTCATACCATGCTGACATCTGATTTTTTAGTGATATCATCCTGAGGGATATTTATATTTGTTTTTTATATTGAGTGCTTGTGTGTAGGACTTTGAAAACAGTGTTATTTTTGTGCCTGTGTGTTTATACACCTTTAAGTAAATTATAATAAAATATTTGCATTCTGGTGGTTTTAACTGTAAGAAGTTTATATTTGTACAAATGTTGACTTTTAAATTTTATACAAATTGGCTGTAATATTTCTAGGGGAAAACTTTTAGGTTCTGAAATATCATTTGAGAGTAAATAAGTGAGGGGATGTTGAATTTTGTGGCGTATGTGTAGAGATCTGTGAACAAAAATACTATTCCACTGTTGTTGGTATAAGACCAGAAATGATATTGAAGCAGTTCTAATTTGAGTAAATTTAAGCAGATTAGTGCTGTAGTATTATTTAAACACCGGCATTTGAATTCTGAGTGACCTTAAAATGATCAGAAATAGATGTCTCCTGAAATTAGTCTCTAATAGTCAGATTATCTGAAACATAAACACTGCTTTAGTTTTTGAACATGTACCAAATGCGTTGTCAATTGTTAAAAGCACTATACAAATAAATTGAATTAAAATTCAGTTGAAATCTTTTGCATTTTGTTTAGGCAATTCACACAAATTTTCACCAGGTTCAGTAAAGCTTATCTTTATTATAGATATAAAATATCTATAGAAATGACTTCATTATAGATATTTCAGATATTTTATATTTAATTCATCTATTAATGTACTGGCTTTTTGAGGCTTGGTGTGAAGTCAGTGTAGGTCTAAATGAAATTGTCATGTTTTGGGGGAAAATGCTGAAGAACTTGGTATACAGTGGCCCAGTGTTAATGTTGTGATGAGAAAATAATGTGCACACAATTTCTTTAAATTCCTGTGTTTGACCTGTTCGAGGCTTCACTGTTTAAATATTGAAACAGTTTGGCTATAATCTGTCAGAAAACTTGCATGAATTAATCATTATGTTCTCAGGCCACCAAAACGTAAAATGTTAAGGTTTAATTTAATACCACAGTAGTCAGTGATGTATGAAGTTAATGTTTGCTGTCTGTATAGACAAATTATTCTTGAATTTATAGTGTTATGTTTAAATGTTGAACTTTCGTTCTTCAAATAAACTTAATAAATTTACAGATGATGTCATGATCATAATGTTGATTGGTTTATTTTATTAAATCAGATTGGCTTTATATCATCAAAACTGTTCTCAGGTTTTCTGTCTTGCTCAAAACAAAGTGCCAGTGTTTTTGTTTTGTTTTTGTTTTTTTATTTAATTTTCCCCCCTTAAACTTATGGAAGTATTCAAGTTCTTTTGATGTCACGGTAGTCAGAAAATTGTAAAGTTGTACTATGAAAATATGAGGTGAAAGTCTGGGTAATGATGAAATTATTATGAAAATGAAATGCCATTTTGTTCGTAAATAATGTATAATCCTAAATTGTTCAGAACAGTTTAAAAACCTGTTGTTAGTGTTTGGACTATTTGAAGTAATCTTCATGGTCCAGTGTTTTGGAATTCTGCTTTTTGGCCTTTTGTTCACATTTGAAAGCGACAATGTTCTTTTTATAATTTTATAGTTTTCTTCGTCATACTAGCAAATTATTTTATGCATCGCAAAAAACATTATAAAATAGCTGGCTAATGTTTAAATGTTCCAGTAAATGTAGCAGACTTTAGTCACAGTGAATGTTTGCTAGTCTCCTGCTTTGTGTGTGTAGTGGAGAGGAACAGTGAACGTGACAGAACCCAAACTACCATTTGTATTAATTCACATGATTTCTGCTTATTTACCATTGTGAGAATTGGGCCAGTGGTAAGTGAATAACTTCTTGCTTTGTCACTTGCTAATGTGAACATAAGGGAAGGGGATGTTTGAGAAAACTTGAGTATAATGAGGTGTTGTAGTAAAATCTGTAGTGGAGCTGACCGAGTTATTGGTGTTGTGAATATGTAATGTGTAGTGCAGCGTTAAATAAAGCAGTTCTCCATATAAACTATTCACTAGAAGTTTTGTTCTACTCTGACGTGATTGACTTCTAAAAACTGCTGACTTGTGATTGAATTATTTGAAGGAGTAACACATTTATCCAACTTCAATGTAGTGTTGCTCTTTTTACATTTATGTTGAATGAGGTTCTTTCTCTTCAGTATAAAATAGATGAGTGTGAGGATGTTATTGTCAGTGCTTTTGCGTATGAACTCTACTGAAAGGTGAGATGTCCAATGTTTTTTCACCAGTTTGTTGTAATTTGATTTGGTAAATGTAATAAGTACAAGCTCTAATGACTACACTGGCAGGGAAAAGGTTAAGTCATTTTATACATATCAAAGAAATATTAGGTTTTTGTATAAGGGGGAAGATGGAAGTAAATTTTGTTTGCTATTAGCCAAATAATAGATCTGTTGATCTGCTGTATTAAAGCATCACAAGGTGAAATGTCTGTAACACCAAAATATATTAATGTCTGTTGAGTTAGTTCAGTTCCTCCAGGATTTCACAAAGTTTATTTGATTGTTGCACCCAAAAAGGCTTAGGTTTCCTGCAGCAGCAAAATTTGTGAGGCAACTTGACTTTTTTTTTTTTTTTTTTTTTTTTTTGGGTTTAAAAATAATTTTATTTGTAAAGTGAAT
>JAOTRN010000016.1:14700180-14711441 GCA_028566695.1 Bagroides melapterus
TGCCCCCCGTTTTTCAAAACTTTTTTTTTTTGTTTCCACCCAAAATGGGTTTGGTTGCCGGCTCCTCAAAATTTTTTTTGGAAAATTTAATTTTTTTTTTTTTTTTTTTTTTTTTTTTCTTGGTGACAAAATAATTGAATTGGTAAAGTACTGCAAGCACATGACTCTTACATTCTACTCCTACCTTAGAAGACATGCCTGTCATTAATTAGCTGTACTCTTGTTCACTGCACTTAAATCAAAGAGCTTTTTCTGAATTCATGTTGTAATGAAGTCACACTGAAATCTACAGATATTCTGTAGAAAACTTCCAAATATAGCAGCGTTTGCTTGATTTGTGGTTATTTGTGTGATTGTGAAATTCTGGAGGTACTGCCTAGCAAGGAACTGTTAATACACTAGTTTATTAATTTTATTGATTTAAATAAATTCAAACATTTCATTTCATTTGTAAATTGTCAGTTTCCAGCTACAGACTTCAGTTTACTTAAACTCCAGTTGTTTGTAAAGCTTGATAAAGCTGTAGGCTGAAGATATTCTGTCTTTTAGTCCATGAAGGTGTCAGTTGGTTTTGTTGTTGCTCATTAAATGCCTTTAGTGCCTTCATTTAGCACAAAACATTCTTTGTGTTACAATTCAGATTTGTCAGTAGACCAGCAGCTAAAATGTCTTATGTTGATAATTCAAAGCCAACATTATTAATACATACAAAGAGAAAAGTGTAAATTTCAAGAGAATGTTGATGGATTTTGGTGTTAAGTTCTGCTGCACGTTTATTATTGTGAAACACTCAAGTTGCAGTTAAAATACTTTAATTAAGGTGTTTAGCTTGAAGTGAAGAGTACGCTAATTTCATCAATTTCAGAGTAATTCAACTGCAACTTGACTGAAGAAATATTCCAAATATGTGATTTTAAAGAGCAGGACTCAACATTTTATTAATGTCTTGTATTATGAAATGCTTCGCTTTACAAGTTGCTGCCAGATTTGTGCTCTTTTGTGTACACTCAACAAAGCATGTGCCGATAGTCAGTTATTTATTATAGCTCAGTATTTACTATGTACCTGATTGTATTTATAGACATTATAAAAGACAATTAAGGCTAATGATGATCTAATATCGGCCCATGCCTTGAGTTCTGTGTGTTTTTGTTTTATTTTGTTTGGCAGTACATGTAGGTTTAGTTGTATTCATTTGAACCATAGAGTAAATTTGTTTTATAGAACACACATTTTATATAGATTTCAGTGGTGGTCGTAGATGAACTATTATACAGAATACATTTTTTTTTATCAGGTTTGTTGGTTTAATTATTGCTAGCATTTCTCTTCCTGTTTCATGGTTGGACAAATTGTCTGTACAGTAGATAAAAAAAGGTTTGCTCAACCCAACTACAATTTTTCTGATCTGGGGAAAAAAAAAAGGAAACCAAGATGAATCATGTCAGATTCGTTCACCTTTAATGTGACAAAACATTCAAGTTAATAATAAATCTATTTTTTGCTGTAGAGTCATAAGTATGTATTCTTTTAACTAATATTTTAAAGCACTCTTTGCTTATAACTCTGCCTTCTTTGATTTGCATGAGAGTCCACCAACAGATTGTGGGGTTCTCTCCTTTATACAGCCCTCTTCAGATTATTCCACAGCTTTTAGACTTGACCCATCAGGAACGTTGACTGTTCTCTTTTGAAGCTGTTCCTCTGTTGATTTGGACTTTGGTTCTTATCGTGTTAGAAAGTGAAAATTCTCTTTGTCTTTAGATGTCTAATAGAGGCCTGCAGGTTGTGTGCTTTCAAATAGATTGTTGTCTGGAGCTTTCCATGATTCCCTGCTGAAGAGGCACAGAAGCATGGTGTGATGCTACCACCACCATGCCTCACTCTGGACATGGTGTTCTTTATCTTATTTTTGCACCAAACTTATGTTTAGAATTATGTTTCAGCCACATGGTTTAGGATTTTTTTCAGTCGGATGGTTATTTATTATTTATTTATTTTTGGCAGCCTCCCTGTTTTTCTTCTCATCCTCTTCTTGGATATCACTCTGGTTCTTTTTCTCTGCTTGTTGATGGACTTTCATTGTTCCATAGTATCTGATGTTCTTCACAGAGCATTGGAAGAAGTTTGCACTGAAATAGCTGAACTTTATAAGTTTATTTTGACTGTGAGACTGAATCTGATCTGTTTATTCTGACCACATTCACATCATCTACTATCACAGTCTCACTGCTCTTATTTCTCTGAGGCTTTTCATGATTGCTGAATTTTGACATGATTTTTCCTGGTTTCATTTTTATACTCTTTAACCTTTAATTCTAAAAGGGTTGTGTAAACCTCTTCTGTTCACTCCATGGAGATCAATTACTCAGAAATAAGAGTTTTAATTAAAATAGTAAGTGCTTTATCTGTTTTAATAGACAAACAGTTTAGTTTCTGAATTAATGGAGTTAACCAGACAAAATAATACATTTATTAATTCAAAACAGACTTTTATTTGTCCAGCCCTGATTATCTTATTCTGCTGTCCAAATCCTCCAATCTAAAATTCTTTAATTACATGTTACGATCATTACATTTAGTATTACAGGTTATTTATAAAGTTAAGGTTATAAACAGGACATCACCCAGATAACTTCCTATTGGGCTAATTATAATCACTGTTCTATTAAAATGTTCTGATTTTCTGAATATTTTCTAGTTGACTGGTGAATTATGAGCTGTGGTATGTTCTGTGATGGTAAATTCATGTACATTATTTAAAAAAAAAAAAGATTTGTTGGTACACTAGAATTGATGTTGGTGTTAGATCACATGCATAATTAAGTAAATAAATAACTAGTTAAAGCAATTTAACTAAATTTTGCTGATTGAAATTGCCCTCAAACTTTTTGGATTGTGTTTTTTCTGTATGGTGAAGATGAAGTGTGTGTGAAGTGTTTGTTTGGATGTGATGTTGCTAAATATGTCGAAGTTTGAAACTAGAACAACTCGCATGCTTGTGTGTGTGTCAGTATAGAGTGTGTGTGTGGGTGTGTGTGTGGGTTTGAACCCCCAAACCAAACTGCCACCTTCGTTTCTGACACATTTCAGCTGAATGGAAGAAAGCGAGAAGAGGAGGAGGATGAAGCCACCTGAGCACTTCTCACTCGTCCATCAGCGCTCTTCATCCCTCCATCACTATGGCGACTGGACTTCGGCCACACGCAGCTCCAGTACAGATCTGTTTAAAACGTATATATACTTACTCATTCTTAATTCCCAGCTGCTTGGTTTTTTTTTTATTTTTTACGTTTTATTTGATCTGCGTATTCAGAAGAATAAAAGTAAGTTCAGCTTTTTTCAGCGTTAAAGTTAAAGGTAACTTTTTCCTGCTTGGTCCTTCACCAAAAACGTAACTATTTTGATGCCTGTAATGTGTAAATTGTTGTTTTTATAGGGAACATTTGTTTTCATCTCCCTCTTCCCCTTCATCTCCCCTCTGTTTGTCTCATCAGTGTCTGTGAATGTCTCTGCCTTGATTTATTAAATAGATTGTGTTGTAATAAAGTGTTTCTGGGGTCGACACTTGTTTATATTCTGTATTTCTTCATGCGTTTCTCATGTTGTACATGTTTTACTCAGTGCACTGAAAACATTTGAACAGATGATGTGTATTTAGGCATGTGCTGATGTCACTAGATTTTATTTAATAAGAATATTTGTCAGTGCAGTGTGTGAGGAAGTTGATGATCCTGAATGTAACTACATTCTATATATAAAGTAATTCTATAATAAATCATCAGCACGTGTCTAAATCTGATCTGAACTAGTTCAGGAAATTAAATGACACTTTTTTGGCGTCGTACCTCGTACCTACATGAACAGTGTCTGATTTTTGTAAAATTGTATATTTTTGTACCGTTTCCATGTGGTGAATTTTTTTAATAATGGCTTTTTGAAATAAGAATTTAGCATCCGCATGTCAGTCTTGTAGCTTTTGTTAGCAATTTAACGTTTAATGAGCACTATGACTCAAGTTTTTATTTTTATTTGGTGTGTCTGTTAGATCAGCAACACTAAAGTAACTTCAGTTGTAGCTTCATGATGTTTTATATTTCTGTTTGTTAATTCTGCACATACGTTCTCCAGCTTTGAAGCTTTAGATTTGCATTTAATAGAAGTTTATTTGTAATATTCAGGGGAAAATGGGAAGAACATGTTTTCCGAGCATTCCCAGTCTGTGTTTAAACTGTTAAAGGCTTTTGTAAGTTAGTGAAGCATTAGATGTGATTTTGAGGATGTTAACATCTGTATGGCTTTAATGTTACTGTTTTTTGGTTTGTTTATTTTTGTTTTTTTTGTTTTGTTTTGTTTTTTTGTGATTCAGTAACCTTCTGACTGAATGTTTATAGGGTTTTACTGTGCAGGTATTTTAGTGAGGCACAAATGGCTAAAAACAAAAATGAGGTCAAATTGGTAACAGAATTGAATGTCTCCCATCAGATGTGTTTGTTTACAAGCATGAAAAAAATATTCACTGTAACTAGACACAACTGATCCTGATTTAAGTCTTTAGATCACTTTATTGGGATGTTCACTGAATTGTGGTACTTTATTCTGAGGACGTAGGTCTGTGAGGATTCCTGATCATTACTGTGGGTTTATCTGGTACATGTGAAGTGAGGACTTCTCTGTTAAACTGGATGATATTAGCTCCTTTTTGCCAAAGTGTAAAAAAGTACAAGCTGTGAATGGATTATTTTCAGTTTAATAAAAGTAGTTTAAATTTGGTGTACAGATGTTTCACACCTGTAACCTTTTAAAGCTCAGAATGGAGAAGAAAGCTGCAAATGAAGCTGGAGTGTAAACTCCATCGCCCTCCAGAAAAGCTCATTTATTGTATTTGTGTTTTTTGTTTTTTTTCTGTTCTAATTTGATGCTTTGTTGTAAGTCTCGACCACTAAATCATAAGAAGCATGTGTTAGTCCAGTAGATTAAACAGTTGAGTAGCATCTCTGAGTTAATGGTGTGAAAATGTTTTATTATATTCGTGCAGTGGAGACAGATGTGACCCAAAGAGCACTCGGGTGCTGTTCAGGCCTTTGTTTTCCTAAACTAATCATTTGAAGCAGAGATGATGAGATTGTGGGTGAAATGTCCTTTGTATTTGTGCGAGTTTCACTTGAAGTCAGGTGAAACCCCCTTGTGTAATGAATGGGAAGTTAAAGGCTCTGAATGTATCTCCTCAGTCATGTGAGTGAAGATGTCCTCTGTCGTCATTCTCTCACAGGTAAGTGGAATTTACACTATTTTTATTTGACCTGACATACTATTTATTAATTTTTTATTTTTTTTTACCTTCTGAAGAATTAAAAGGTGTAGTAAGAGATTTTAGTTTCATTTACTTTTTGTTTTTAAGAATGTCTTGTTTGGGTTTATTTTAAGTGTGTTAAATCTGTACATGTTAAATGCACTTTTATTACAGAACATGGAATGAACAAACCTGTCACTTGTTTACAAAGACTTATTTATTTTAATAAAACTGGTGTTTGTGGTTGATCTAATGTCACCTACATTTAGCAGGAAGTACATGACTTAAGATTTTATATATAGAGCTTATAAAAGTGACACAGTCAATAATGTAAGTTTGTGTGTACAAGCCTCTTAGATGTAAATGGAGTCATGTTACACTCTACACTTCATGAATAATTCATCCCTAATGAGCTGCTGTATTACCGCAGTAACGTTTAGGTGTTTGTAATAAATTATTGATCAATTCGGTGTTAAGAAGCTGTGGTTGTGTAACATGCCTCTTTACATTAATTGTGTTTTCAGACATTGTAGTGTTGTAAAATCCCGATGTCATTAAAACCTGTATGGTGTAGTGGAGCACACAGCACCATGAATCTGTCCGTCCAGCTGAGGGCAGCACTGATGACATTAAACTGCTCGTCACTGCTCAGCAGTTTTTTCCAGGATGCTCAGCACTCACAATTAATAAAGCAAGTGATTTGGATATTGAATTTGTAATGGATGTTTGTCAATAAATTACTTAGAAATTATATCAAATTGCCAGCAGTGTACTAATGACTATGGAAAAAATTCTTTGACTTTTTTCCATGTTTTTCAACACAAACTGCTTTGTGGCCTTGAACGGGTTAAAAAAAAAAGTTACCACCAAACTTACAGTACATTTACATTAGTAAAAATATTTAAAGTTATATTTTGCACACAGTAAATGTGATGTGTAAAAATGCTATGTTAATGTCCTTATTTCAAGCTCCATGCACGTAGTCAGGCTCAATGTAGGCTAATCTCTTGTTTGCTTATGTTGGACTAGCATAAGCTTATCATAAAGCAACCAGTTAGCACAGGGAATGTGAATAAGTTCTCATTGGACATGGAGAAGACTCAGACCTACAGTGTGCATGGACTCTAATGTCCAACATGTACTGCTCTCTGGCTGCTTAACAAAATAATGTGGGGCAAAAAGAAAATGAAGATGGTCCAGAGAGGAAACCAATGTAAATCATACCAGCATGTGGTAAAAGGTCATAACCATTGTGTGGTTGAGGTCACTCACTGGTGTAATTTGTAACTGTTTCTGCAGTAAAAATAATAATAATCATATAACATGAACATTCTCATCCCTTCTACAGCATACCACCACGTTCCACTCCACCTAACAGTAGAATCAGTCAACTTCTCAACACCACTGTCCCAGTCTCGTACTTGGAGCATATAGACCCAACTGTGCTCCAAGCTCTTTGTAATGCAGTAGTGTTGAACTTTGTCAAATAGGAACATTTTATGGATCTAAATATGTGCTTGTTGAACATCTCATTTAAGATTTATTCCCTTTGCTCTTATAATGAACTCCACACTTCTGGAAGTCTTTCCACTAGGCACAAGAGTGTTAGTGAGTTCAGACTCTGATGTTGAGGAGACTCCAGTGTTCAGTCAGAGTCGGGGCTCTGAACAGGACGCTCGAGTTCTTCCACTCCAACCTTCATGTCTTCATGGAGCTGGCTTGTCTGTTCCTTGCAGAAATAGCAGAACAAGCTCAGCTGCTTTTTGTCCATCATACCAATGATGCCTAAGCACAAGCCTGACAGCGTAATTGTAGGTATGTATTTAGAGTCTTTCAGCACAGTGCACAGGTATTGGTGTAGAACCTCAGGTACATAGATCCTGTTCTACTGGCATTTTGTCCTGAGGAGTCATGAACAGGGTCTGAATAGACTACAGCTTTAAAGGGTGGAATATATCTTCAGCCCAAGTGGTAAAATCACAGTGTTCAGATTAGATTGATCCCTCATCAGTAGAACAGGGTTCTGTTGATCATTTGTCTAAGAGTGATGTCAGGACATAACCGTCCACAGAATTTAGGGGTGCTTTAATGCTGCCTCGGTCAGGACCGACTCAGTCTACTGAATGACCATGTGACCCATAGCTGTTTAATAGGAGGAAAAGGAGGAGATTAAGCTTGAGGTCTTGTCCTGAACTGAAACCTCTTTCTTCTGGCTTTCCATATTAATCAGTGAAACATTATTGTTTAATTAGAACTGTTGTGGTGTAAGGAGAGGGAGTAATCAGTGTGTAATTGTGTTTTCTGATTTTAGTGTAATAAAAGCTACACAAATTTATGTTGGTGCATTGGGACTCGGTTTGCTTCTCTGGGAGAACAAGCTGCTTTATTAACACGTGATGACACGTTGTTTATTTATTTATTTTTTTTGCTCCAGTCATTTGTTTAGTGAACCTGGTGATGATATAAACCCCAAACAAGGACAAGACAAAGAGGATGTTCCTGCAGATTATTTGCATTAGTCTTTTACTAATTTAAAAGATGATTTCCATGAGCACGTTGGAAGTGCCAGTGTTGGTTGCGTTGCTAGAGAAAGTTCATACATGTCCTTTCAAACTAGGCCAGTTTAAAAAACGGAGATATTTATTCTGGTTTTAAACTATGGATTTAGATTTCGGGTGCATAAGAGGACTGTTTTTGATGTAGGTTGCTTCTGAATGAAGGTGAACTTTGTTATTCAGCCAGGCAACAGGATTTGCATAGCAGAACAAAATTGTTTCTCCAAAACTCCTATGAGCAGTTGTAAACGTACAACAGTCAACAAGTTCGACAGCTAACAAGCAGATAGTCCAGTAATCAACTCAATCTTATACAAACGTACTGAAAAAATAACAGGTAAGACATCACCATAGAGCACACAACAGTCTGTATAATACAGTACAGAAAATCTATACACACTTCGTGCACAATAAATGTCAGTTCATGATGTTTGGGTTAGAGGAAAAGTATCAGTGAATGTAAAAGGACTGACGTGATGGAAGTGAAGTGCACAGGACTAGTCGAGTGTGGTTGAGCTGTCAGTCATGACAGGAGGTGGGTTTACTGTATTGTCAGAGTGAATTCCGTAACCTGATGGAATGAGTGGAAAAAGCTTACAGAGTCTGATAGTGTTGCACTGCATAGTGCTTTCCAGAGGGCAGAAGTCTTGTACAGGTCCTGTGTAGATAGGGTTGAGGCTCTGAAGAGTTTTCTCAGCTGTTCTTACCATTCTCTGAAGAGTTGTCTGTTCAGAAGCAGTGTAGATACCGTAACAGACTGATATGCTGCTAGTCAGAAGATTCTGTAGAATGTGGTGAGGACAGAGGGGCAGGTTCGCTCTCCTCACACATCACAGGAAATGCAGGTGCTGCTGTGCCCTCTTGACAAGAGAGTTGGTGTTTATAGAACATCTAAGGTCATCTGTGTACCATCAGGAACCTGGTGCTTCTCACTGACTCAACAGTGGTGCCATGGATCACTAGAGGTGTGTGAATTGTGTGCTTCCTCCTGAAGTTATGTAAAGCAACATAACTGCCTTTTGTCTGCCACAGTTCAGGGTGTGTGTGTGTGTGTGTGTGTGTGTGTTTCAGCATCAGTGTCATGCTTACTCAGTCTTGCTTTGCAATAATTTCTAATTATACTTAAACACAAACAGCTGCAGGTCTTCTGGCTAAACTTCAGTCCTTTGTTTTCAATACTGAGGTTAAAATGTGTGTGTTGTAGTTGGGATTTATATTGTTTGTTTAATGGTTCAACTAAATCATGTCCCATTTAATCCTTTCACTAACAACAATAGAAGCTTATAACTTCCACTTTATTATACATGTCTAAATAATGATGACGAATATGTCATGGCTGATTTGAGTAAACCTACATGAGACTCATTCACGCTCTCTTCTCTTCTGTTTGTTTTATAGAGAGATTCTGGGAATATCTCTCAAAATTTTAAGAGTCTGGTGTTTGAATTTCATACTGTACAACATTTGTCTTATAAAAGTGTCTCAAATCATTTTCTCCCAATACACTCTATACAGGTCACATAATGTTCTTCTGTTCCTCTCTGAAATATCTGTAAACACACTGTGTGTCCTTCACTGTTGGAGCTCCATATTTCCTGTTAATCTCTGTTTGTTTGGTGTACGTGATATTGCAGAAAAATGAATAATCTCACTGATATGGTTCTTAGGTCCTGTTGCTCCAGCGATGTCTGTATTTGTATTAATAGTTGAAGGTTGTGCTGTTCTGAGTGACCAACACTGATAAGAGTCACATTTCTCACTGTTGAGTTTGTAACCATGTGTGAAATGAGGTGGAAGGTTTCCAAGATGAAACTTTGATTCATTGTTAGACAAACAGGCCAGAGAATGCAATCGTTTTCATTTATATTAGTCTATATTCATCAACACCCTTTTCCTGTAACACTGAACAATCCTGTGTCTATCACGAGAGACGTTTTTTTTTTTCCTGATCTGCAGGTTTCAGAAAAGTTTCCTGTCTTTTCACTCACTGTGTCTTTAAACAGAGTATTAAACATTGTGTGTTAGCTAGTGAGTTAAATCAGTGGTCAGTCATTAGATTATCCATTTATACAAGTCAAGAAGCTTTCAATGGTTATTCCCACCATATTATAGCTGACACAGTACACTGTGAAATGAGACAACTGAAGTTACAGAAGTTATACATAACACAAGATAAAACAAAAGCAGCGCTGGCTAGTGTACACACTGTGTTCTACAGTACTTTGTGGTTGCCTAGCAACAGTGTGCTCTTAACATACCATCAGCTCAACCATGTGTTTATCAGAGTCAAAAGGAAAAGTCATGAGGTCCACTTGAAAGTTCCAGTTGTTCCAACCACCATCACTGTGGGTGTGTCTGAAGCTGGCAGTGACTGCCTTTAGCCTAACTGGAGAAAATGTTTTAAAATGAACAATTTAAGTTAATATTATTCTTGTGTTATGTAAAAGTTTTCATATTGTAACAAGGTATTCTATATAATTAATCCCAAAATTCTGTTAATTCTGTTACTGTTAATCAAAACATATTTTCTTCAAATTCTTTCCTTTGTTGCTGTGTTCATGCACATGATTAAACAATTAGTTACCTAAAACAGTCTTAATGCACAGAAGTTAAAGTGAGACATTAAAAATCTGAAAGTCTAATCTACAGTGGTGACCTGTTCATGATCAGAATGGAGATTACTGCACAGCTCCAGCAACATTACTTAGTCTATTAAATATCCTTATTCAGCAGCTCTAGGAATTAATAATTATATATAGACATTGGTATTATCCCAAACAATTTATTTCAGCTGGAAGGTGAGTGTAAGGTTCTAACTGACTTGGAAAATGGCTAAAGTTGTGAAGTCCAGACGAGTGGATTAGAACATCATCTTAACAGCATGTCCCTGGTGTTCAGGACTGCAGTGATCAGTTCCTACCTAAAGTGGTCCAAGGAAGAACAACTGGACATGGTCCCAGTGTGTGTGGACAGTGAAGTCTAGTCTGTCTGGGCCGATCTCACAGAAGGGCTGTAGCGCAGACTGCTGAAAAAGTTCATGCTAGCTCAAAAGGCATCAGAGCTTGCTGTGTATGAGCATCAGTAATGGTAGAAGGTGGCCTGGTCTGAAGAATCACATTTTGTTTTATCCCAGCACTCCAAGAGGTCTGGTAGAGTCAGAGTCAGCAAGTCAGAGCTGTTCTGGAAGAACATTTGGGGCCTACACAATATTAGGTAGGTATTATGTCTGATTAGCGTATTAGTGTGTGTTTTGTGCTAAAACCCTTTATAATTCTAAAACAAAATGTAATTACCACAGTGTATACTGTATATTATACAGACATTTACTGTGATGTCATTTAGAACATTCTGCTGGGCCCATAAGACTGGAGCAGATACAAAATCACTGATTTTAATTTGAGGAATGATTGATT
>JAOTRN010000016.1:15421278-15440938 GCA_028566695.1 Bagroides melapterus
ACACACACACACACACACACACACACACACACACACACACACACACACACCTGATATTAGTGCACGCAAATGCTTTAACTATAAATTAAAAATAAATAACAACATTTGAACATGATAAACTATATACCAGTGGAAATCTGGTAGGTCAGAAGGTGTTGATTAATTTTCTATAACTGCAGCACTGACAGTATCACAGCTGTTATAATGAAAGTGACAAAAAGGAACTAACGTGTTTTTCAGAATATTAAATGTAACTATCAACAGATCAATATTTAAATGTGTTTATTATTAAATCTAATGGTAAGCTACTGCTGTAGAAGAGGAATATAAATAAACTTGCCAATGTGCCGTTATAGTAAAATAATCAACTTCAGACAGCCCTGTTTGTTTGGAATAGACAATATACACTGATACCTCTTCTGGAGAACAACACACTCTGCCTTATAGTCCTCGCTATGCCCCAGAGGGCCTCCGGGGGCGCTGTCTCCTGCAAGCCTTCCCTAGAATGTCAGGAAAAATAAATACGATGTTAAAAGCAGTAACCATAAATATAAATTTTAATATCTGCAGGATTTCAGTAGCAAGATGTCAGATATACAATTGATAAAAGAAAAAAAACGAAAATTTTGTGTATCAGCAAAACATCTATGTACTAACATTTCATATCCTGTTAAATTATTAAACATTATTCAAAACAAAATGATTATTCACAATTCTGGCAGAAAACAAGACTAGGATAGACAATCATTACTACAGATTCTAAATACTAATTCTAGGTAGAAAGCTAATTCAGGTTAAATATATGCATGTATTCATAAACGAAAGCAGTTTGGATTGTTCAGGCTCAGAAAGCTAGCTGAAGCAGTTCAGGTGTGTTTCCCCTCACCTGTCTGTGTGCCTGCGCTTGCAGTAGTTTTGGTTCTGCGGGTTGCGCCTGCTCCAGCATGGCCCCGAGCTGACGTATCTGCTGGTCACGCTCAGAAAGAGCTGCCAGAGTTTGCTTCCTCAGAGACTCTGCCTGAGCTTGGAAGTCACTTCGCTCCAGCCTGTAAGATGGAAAAAAAATGTGTCCTCTGAAGTTTCAAGCCATCAGTTTCAGAACTACATTTACACGTCAGACATATTCAGTGTGTGGTAATGAGATATGGGATTTGTCGCTATAAATTAGTTATAATTTGATCAGCTCTTTCTGAACTTTGCTAGTTCCCACAACCTTCATGTTCCAGGCTCCACTTACTTCAGCATCTCCAGTTCCTGCCGCTCTCTCTCCAGCTGTGTATCTCTCTCCTGTAGCAGCACAGTCAACTTATTCTCCGTCTCTCCAGTCTTCTTCCTTTCATCCTCCAGGAGCTTGGTAAGTCTTGCGAGCTCTCCGGATCCAAGTCTGTCCAGCTCACTGCGCTGCATCTGCAGCTGTTCGAGCTGTCACGGGGGACATCAGATGGTTAAAGCAGCTTTTTTCCTCATTAATCACCAACAATGTTAAAAGGACCATAACCTCCATACTGGATACAGCTACATTAGTAGTTGTGACCTTTAAAAATGCCACTGTTGTTGTCAGGGTCGTAAAATGTCTAAAAACTGTACGGGTACTTTGTCACAATCTTACTAAATTAAAAGAAATATAGAATAAAAAGTTAGGTACCATTCTTTCCCGGTCGTTCTGGAGTGCAGAAAGAGCATTCTTCAGACTCCACACTTCACCAGTAGAGCTGCTAGGTGGCGCTGTTGAGTTTCCTGATTGTTGACTCTCTTCCATGCGTAGTCGCAGTTCTTTCACTTCGCTGATGGCTGCATCATGTGAATCCTGCAAAGAAGCCATTGCTTGACCGAAGGCTTTGTTCTGAGCTCGGAGCCGAGTTGCTACCTCTCTTTCTTCTAGAAACTTCTGCTCCATTTCCATCAGGTCTCTGGCCAATTCGGCCACCCTCTCCTCAGCCGTCTCAGTCTCGGTCCGAAGAATGCCTCCCTCCCAGCGCAGCTCTTTCAACTCCTTATTGTGGGCTGCATACGCCTCCCTTTCAGAGGCTAGTGTTTCCTCCAGCGTGCTGATCTTCTTCCTAGCTGCCTGAAGCTGCTCCCTTAGCTTCTCTAGCTCTGCACCAGGAGCATCATGAAGCACTGCTTCAACCTTTCCAGACTGTTTCAAAATCTCATGCTCCACTGCAGGTCCTCTTTTTATTAAAGTTTCTTTTTCCAGAACCTCTATCTTGGACAAGAACTCTTCTCTCTCTTTTTCTAAGGCACTGATACGTTCAAGCTGAACTGAAAGCAGTTTCTTATGCTGGAAGTCCTTCATAGAGAGAACTTGGTTTAACTCATCTCGGTAGCCATGGAGTTGCGCATCCAACTTGGCATTTTCAGCATGGAGGTCATCACGTTGGGCCAGAAGGGCACGGAGTTCCTCCTTCAAGCCATTGTTCTCGGTTGCAGCTTCTTGAATAAGACTGTCCTTCTCCATCATAAACTGAAAAGACAAGAATGTTTAAGACTATATACAAAGTTCTGAAATAAGAATGTTGCATTAAATGAGGCCATACCTGAAGGTGTCGATCCTCTAACTGCTTGTATTGGCTTAGTACCCTGTCCCGATCATCCTGCAGGGAACCCATAGCCTTTGTGAAAGTGTACAGTTGAGCTTTGCTTTGTCTGGCATCCTCCTCGGTTTTACGAAGCCTCTCCTCAAGATCTCGCATGACTGTTCTTCTCTTCTCAAGCTGTATCTCTGCTTTTTCTGCCCTGCTGTCTGCATCCTTCCTGGCCTCCTCTACAGCCTAGGGGCAGAAAATAACAGAATCATAATATAAACAATGTTCTGAGTAGTCCAGAACCATGCTGCATTAAAACACTACCAAAAGCATACCTGAGTGACAGCATGTTCCTTCTCTCCAAGCAGCTCCACTTCCCTCTTTTGCTTCTCAGCCAACTCTGCTTGAAGTGTGTCAGTAAGAGTTTTAGAGGAACGCAAGTCTGTCTCTAGTTGCTCCA
This sequence comes from Bagroides melapterus, assembly GCA_028566695.1. NCBI lineage: Eukaryota > Metazoa > Chordata > Actinopteri > Siluriformes > Bagridae > Bagroides > Bagroides melapterus. Next base: position 15,424,267 of record JAOTRN010000016.1, read on the forward strand.
GAATTAAGCACAACCGTCTTTCTTCTGATTCTCGCTCCTTAAGTTCAGCCCTGGCTTCATTGGCATCACTCTGAAGTTTGCCAGCTGCATCCTCTAGAGCCTTAGCTCGATGGCGTAAACCTTCTGCTTCCACTTTAAGGGAGGTAAGCTGAGATTGTGTCTGGGCCAGAGAGCTTTCTGTCTGGCTGAGTTTCTGCTGCAACTCTTCTCTTTCTTTTTCCACAGCAGTTAGCGATTTATTGTGCTTTTTTTCTGCCTCTGACAACTCCAGCTGCCACTGCTCCTCTGCTTTCTCCAACCTGCAAACAAGCCACAAATGTCAGAAAATGAGATCAATAATTCCTTTTCCAAGAATAAAAGTAGAACTTTAGTGATTATGAAATAAAATCAGGATATAAAATGAAACAAACCTCTCCAATGTGCTCTGCAGTTGTTCTTTTTGTGTAGTCTCCTTCTGAAGTTGTTCAGATAGCTCCTTAGCTTTGCTTTCAGCTTCCCTCACTTCAGCCTCTTTTCCCTGAAGGGTACTGTGGAAACGGCTCTCCCACTGTTTAGCTTCATCCAGAACACGGTCACGGTCGTCCTGCAACGAGGACATGGAGCGAGAGAAGGCAGCCAGTCGTGCTAGTGATTCATCCAGACGTGCTTGCGTTTCCTGGGCATATTTCTTTGCAGCATCTGCAATATTTTTAGCCACAATAGTTGCCTCTTCTTCTCTTTCTCTGTCTCTGTAGGCTTGCTCCAACCTTAATTCCATCTGTTTAAGCTCTGCACCTAAGCGATATCTCACTTCATCAAGGGTTTGCTCGGCTTCAGACTTCAACTCAGCCTCTCGCCGGCGTAGCAGCTGTTCAGAGGCTATTTTCTCAGCAAGTGCCTGGCTCACCTCACCCTGAGCTATGTCCAGATTTTGTTTGTATGCTGACAACTCTGATTCAAATTTGCTTCTCTCTTCTTTCATCTTTGCCATCTCCTGACAAGCTGCTTTAAGCTCATTAGACACCTCATCTCTACCCAATAGTAGTGCCTTAGCTTCCCGGTCTAGTACACTGATTCTTTCTTGGTACTGGATGCAGTCTTTTTGCATCTGTCGGACCTCCAACTGTTTCTCCCTCAGCAGTTCCTCAAGCTGACGTGCTCGGCTCTGGCTACCTTCCTTTACCCTTTGAGCGGATTTTAGTTTCTGCTCAAGTTCTCTCTGTTTGCCTGCTTCGGCTTCTGCCTCAGCTCTTTCTCGCTGAGCCTGCCTTCTATCTTCCTCAAGCCTAGCTGCTCGATCCCTTTCCCCTGCCAACATGGCCTCCAACTCAGCTCGTTCCCTCTGCACTTTCTCCAGTTCTCTCTGCAGGTCTGCAAGGCGATCTCGGCTGTCGGCTGCCTCCTGTTGGTAGCCTGCTATACTGCCATTGACGTGGGCTAACTGGTTCATCAATCGTTCTTCAAGGTCATCTTTCTCAACCTCCAGACTCCTGCGAAGTTCCTGAAGCTGATTTTCTTTCTTAGAACACTCTTCCTTCAGCCTCTGCTCTCTTTCTGCAGACTCTTGAAGTTGTTGCTTAAGAGAGGATAGCTCAGTATTTAGTAAAGATTCCTGATCAACTCTGGTTCCCATCGTGTCTTCAAGTCTTGCCTGAGTCCCCTGAAGCTGGGTGCTGCTTTTTGAGCACTCTTCATTCAGCTTCTCTTCCTGTTCTACAGACTCCTGAAGGTGTTGCCTAAGAGAGGATAACTCTGCATTAAGTAACGATTCTTGTTCAACTCTCTTTCTTTTTTCATCATCAAGAGCAGCTTGTAGTTCTTTTATCTTGCCCTCTGCTCCCTCAACAGCAGCCTCCTTTTCCTTCAGCTGCTTATAAGTTTCTATGTTCTTGCTTTCAGTATTTCCAATTTTAGTTTCCTCTTCCTGCTCAAACATAGTAGACTCTCTACCAAGAGCTAGATCTTCTTGGTTTTTATTTAAAACAGGGCTCAAATGCTGAGAAACTAGATGTGAGGAAACAACATCCAAAATTCCACTGTCCTTTTTGTCCATTTCTTGAGCTAGCTGTTGTTTCAGTTTTTCAGTTTCCTGTTCCAAAGAATTTCTTTCCACTTCTAACGAAGTAAAATTAGCCTTCAAAGCTGCAAACGCATTCTTAACTTTCTCAAGCTCTTGCTCCAAACTGCTGTCTTTTTCATTGGTTCCTTTCTTCTCTACTTGTTCTCTAAGCCTCTCATTCTCCTCTTCTAGTTCCATAATTTTTTGATGTTTTGTCTTGGCAAACTTTCTCATTTTTTCTTTCAGAGTATCTATTTCCTTCTGAGCTTCCTCTGCTACCCTTTCTGCCTCTTGTTTGGCCGCCTCATGGGCCCGTGCTTTGGAAGCAGATTCTTGCCTCTCCTGTCTTGCAGCCTCCAGCACTCTTCTAACCCGTTCTGCTTCATCGCTCACGTTCTCGTATGACTTCAATAAGGTCTCGTACTCCTCCTTCATGCCTTGCAACTTCTCTTCCCACCGCCTAGATGCTTTCTCTGCTTCTTCTCTGGCACCATCTGCTTGGCGTTTGTAGATTTCTTTTTCATTTAACAGTCCATCCATTGCTAGCTTAAGACTTTCACAGGTGGCACCAAGACTCTGGTTCTCCAGCAAGGTCCTATCCACCTCTTCAATTAGCTTCCCTTTTTCTGTGCTTAGATTAATCAGATTTGCCTCGATATTCGTAATCTTTGCTAGCAATTCTGATCTCAACTTCTCAGCGTCAGTCAGCTCTTCCTTTAAAGTGTGGTTTTCTTTAAGAGCTTCCTTTCGTGATACCAGAGCAGCCTGAAATTTGCGCTGTAGCTGCTGTAATTTGGCACTGTTGTCTTTCTCATCTTCATGCTTCTGAGGGATTTCTGCTTCCAGTTTTTGACTCCTCTCTTGCTCAGTTTTCAATCCCTCTTTTAAAGAAGCAATCAGCTGATCTTTCTCCAATACTGTCTCCTGCATTTTCTGTAGAAGGAAGCTCTGCTCACTTAGCTGCTGGCTTAGGTCAATAATCTCTTCATTTTTGCATTTCAGGAACTGCTTAAACTCATCCACCTCTGCCTGAAGTGCTACAACAGGAGATTCTGCATCAGAGATGCTTGTCTTGACCACAGCAGCAGCCTCCTCTAATTCTGCCTTTAATGTTTCTGCATGAGCCTCTGCTTGCTCACACTTTTGCCTTAAAGCATCCAGTTCTTCCGAAAGAGCATCAATCTGTTTGTCCTTTGCCCTCAATATCTCCAGCTCTTTGTTGAGCTCAAGCAACTCAGTTTCCTTGAGTGACAGACATGCCTGGTTTTCTTGCAGCTGTATTTCTACTTCCACACGGGCAGCTTGTTCGGATTTAACCTTTTCTTGCAGGGAATTTATCACTCTCTCATGATTTCCTGATGTGTCCTGTGAAGGCTCAGCAAGTGATCCTTGCTGACTGATGTCATTATCAGGTGTGGCAAAATCTACCCAATCCTCTTGAACCCAATCCCCTGATCCTGGTTTCTCCACATTCTCAGGTGTAGTTACAGAGACTTCCTCTACATTCACAAGCTTTTCATTATTTACTGGTTCTCTTGACTCCACAAGGCTTTCTAGTTCTTGTACACGTTTTATTAGCTTAGCTTTCTCATCATCCTTAGCTTCAAAACGTTCTAGCAGCCCACTGTACTCTTCTTTCTGCTGTCTCAGCTGCTCACGATGGTGCCTATCTTTTTCCTTTGCCTTACGCAGGGTGTCTTTACGAGAATCCAATGCTTCCTGGAGCTTTTTCTGTAATGCATCTAGATCAGATTCCATGTTTGTGACCTGTGACTGGAGTCTAGTGTTATCTTCTTGAACTTGGCACATCATTTGTTCATGTTCACTTAATGCTTTAGTCTCTTCAATCAGGCGCTGGACTTCTAAATGTGCCTCAGCCAGTGCTTGATCTTGGCACCGTGTTTTCTGTTCCAAAACGTTCAAAGCTTCTTCTTTGGAATTCAAGGCTTCTCTGGTCTCTTGTAATTGTGCTTCAAGCCTCTGTAGTTCCTGTTCCTGTTCTTTTTCCTCAGAGGTAACATCTCCCTCTAGACTTGCTTTTTCTTTCCAACCTTCTGCTTCTTTCTCAAACCCAGCTAACTTTTTCATTAACTCTTTGCGTTGTACCAAAGCTGCCTGCAACTTTCGCTTCACCTGTTCCCCATCCATTTTCATGGAGGCTATTTGAGCTATCAAGTTCTCATTCTCCTTCTGCAATGCTACAAAGTCCTCAGTTGCATCAGCTGTTTTATCTGCTTTCACTTTCTGCTGGTCATCCCAGGTTTTCTCAAGTTCCAGCATCTGCTCTTTTAGCATTTTGACCTCACTAGATACTGCAAACTTTTCCTCACCTGCTTGAAGCAGTTTGGCAGTCATGCTGTTACTGAGTTCCAACATCTCCTGCTCTTTCTGGGAAAGACAATGCTGCAAATCATCAAGCTCACTGCTCTTGCCAAGGAGGGCAGCTTTAGCTCTCTCAGCCTCTTCAGAAATTTGCTGAATCCTTGCCTCCATGGTGATGACTTTCTCTTCCAGCTCAGAAGAGACAAGTTCTCTGTCCTCCAACTGTGCAGCCAGCATCCGGACTTGACCTTCATTCTCAAGGAGTTTCTCCTGGATCTCATCAAGATTTGCGTTCAGTGAATGTATCTTCTGATCTTTGGAATTAGCCTCCTTTTGCAAACTATCTAGTTGCTCCTCAAGGCCTTTCTTCTGTATATTTATCTCTGATGTCTTCTGCTCTGCACCTCTATGAATCTCAGCTCGAGCTTCCATCAAATCTCTTTCATATCTTAATGCCCTTTCCTCTGCTTCATCTTTAACAACTGTCAGTGACTTCAGTTCCTCTTCCAGGACTTGTACTTTCTCCTGGGACTCAGCAGCTGAATCTTTCATTTGTTGAAGTTCACTCAGTAGTTCACTGTATTTTTTCTGGAGTTCGTCAGCCAGGATCTGTGCAAATGCCTGACTAGTACTGGAATCAGCATTCAATAAGTGTGCATCCTGCTGGCTAATTTGAATCTGTACCGTTTCCTGGATCACCATGGATGATGATTCTACCTTCACCATTGAGCATGTCGACGTTACCTGCTCTTCACTGGTTTCTTCCCAGGACTGAGTGGAAAGGTGAAGAGCATTTAAGTCCTGAAATTGTTGAGGCCACTCTTGACACGCATCTTGATTAATAGCTTCCAGAAGTGTCCAGCTGCTATGAGCAACTTCTGAGTCTGTGCTAGTTACCATCTCATCTGAAGATGCTCCCTTTAACTCTACAGGCGACTCGAGTTGTGGTCCAGTCATCTCAGGACCACTCTCATTGTCAGCAGATGATGACACAACAGACGTAGACAAAGCAGACATCTCTGTATCTACTGCAATCAGTGTTGTGTCTTCCTCAGACACCTCTTCAAGACCAGGCAGCACTTCAGAACAAACAGGTCTACTAGAAAAGTTTTCAGTATTTTGATAGTCAGAATTTCCTTCCTGTGAAATCTTCTGCATCTCAGTGAATGCCAGCTGTTCCCTGAGGGCAGCAAGTTCCTTCTCTTGCTTCACCAGCTGTTGCTCTAGCACCAAGACTTTCTCGGAACTGTTTCCACCTGTAACTTCAGCTGGGAAAATCACAGAATATCATCACAATATAATAGACACATTATTTATTAATTGATTTATCAGTTATTACAAAGTAAGTCCTGAATAACAATAATGAGTAACCATACCAATGTATGTGATTTTTCAAAGTATATTTTCGATATAGAACTTTTATAAACTACTTAATGCTTTAATGCATCTGCATAGACTTACGCAAAGGTTAACAAAAAGTGCTTTTAGCCACTTTCGATTCATTATTCTTATTACATTTACGTCAGTAGGGAGACACCATTATCCAGAGCGACTTACATTTATTTCATTTATATAATTGAGCAGTTGAGGATTAAGGGCCTTGCTCAGGGGCCCAGCAGGGGCAGTTTGGTGGTTCTGGGATTTAAGCTCACAACCTCCTGATCAGTAGTCCAACACCTTCACCACTGAGCTACCACTTCATAATTATTAGTGCAGTATAAATCTGACACTTCATTGCAGACCTGTGATGGAGATTTTCACCATTTGTACTTGGTCCATCACTAATAAATCTAGTTTAATAGTGATGTTACCTACGAGACACAATCAATCATTCTAGATTCATTTGTTGATTGGCTTATCGACAAACAATACATTAAGATCATGGTACATTATCTTTTAAGATCTTTTAAGATCAAAAAATAAGTCGAAAAACCTTTCTTCCCTTATAAAACACTAATAAGAAAAAAAAACAATGACCAAAACTAAAACAGCTTTTATTTGCGAAATATGTGGCTGAAAAATGAGACTTTTATTTACATTTTTTTGTAATAATCTATACATAAATAAAGTAATTATCATCAAATGTCTGGTGTAGTGTCTGTAGAACCTGTCTACATGAAATAACTTACATTTAAACATCATTAAACCTCAAAAAATAAATCTGCTGAGCAAGAGGTCAAAGTCTATTTGGTTTCCTTCCAACTCGTGAAGACAAACACACTCACCTTCTGCTTTATCCAAATCCCTCTCAGACAGGTCAGTGCCCTGATCTCCTCGAGGCTCATCAGCAACCTGTAAAGTACACAACGTCTTCATAAACTCTGAACGTGTTTATTACGAACTACAAAACCAAGCCAGATATAACCGTGTTCTATATTATACATTAAAGACAGCTGGGTTATGCAGGAGCTCGGGGTTGAAGGCCAGCAGAGGTGACAGACAGAACTAATGAGCGGATTATCGTCTGTCCCACTGAAGCCAAGTCACTGAGACATCATTAGCTCATGGCTCTAACCAGTCTGTTATCCACTCACCTGACACCCGGCAAGCTGCTGTTCTAGCTGCTGAACCCTGGCTATGGCCTCCTCAGCTTCTACAGTACTTCGATCAAGCTGTCCTAAAAAAACAACACATTACATTTCAATTATAATTCATCCGAGTAAAAATGCCATGTATGAAGTATGAATTTTATCAGTTTTCTTTACTGCAATGTTTGATGATGTACTGGAGCTACAGATCTGCCGACTCTGAACAACCAGCAAAAACAACCAAAAAATCTGATTTAGTCTGATTTAACTGTGAAATGGGTTTGACAATAGTTTTTTCCATCTTTAAGTTCTCCATTTCTGAGAATCAAAAACGCTTTTTTCTGTCAGATTTTCTTTAAGTGATATTTGTCTAAATTGAACATAAAATGATAGACTTTATTTTAACAAGAGACAGATGAGTGTTAGGGGTGGGGTCTCCAGGGGGAGTGATAATATAGAAGAAGTTAAAAACATTCACAGATTCATCCATGTTGATTGGCTCATCTGCTGTTGTTTACTCCTTTTCTCTTTTTTTTCTTTTTACTCGTAGCAGCGTACTCTATGTAAAGAGGTTGTCTGGTCTGAAGTCATGACTCTAGTAATGTAGCTACATTTGAGACACAAACCCACATGTATCTTTGGAATAAGCTGGGGTACATATAAGGAGACACTTGGTTCTTCTGGTTCTATACCTTGCAGAGTTTCTATGGTGATGCTGATTTGAGACATCCGCACTTCTCTCTCCTGATGTTCTGCTCTCAGGTTGTCCAATCTATCATCCAATACAAGCAGAACCTGTGCAGGATCTTCTGGGACGGCCATCTCTACCTCAGAGCCTTCACTGCTTAGAGAGTGAAGTCCCTTCCAGAGCTTTTCTAGAGCTTGCTTGGCTTGTACACCAGCTTCCTGTTCCTCTTTTCCAGAATCCAGCCTTTCTCTGAGGGATTCCAGCTCCGTCTGCAGCCGTGTCAACTCCTCCCTTTCGCTCCTCGATGCTTCCTCTCTTTCCCTTTCCACCGTATCGAGCTTCTCTTGTAGCTGGTGCAGCTCAGCCACACGAAGTTCAACTTCGACCTCCAGCTTCTTCGTCACTTCCTCTCTCTGTCTCTCGGAAGCTTCTAGGTTCTTTCTCAGTGTGGTTAGCTCTACATCCTCTTCCTTCCCTTTAGTAACACTTTCATCCAGACTTGCTTTGACGCGGTCCAGCTCAGATGCACTTTGGGACAATTCTGCTTTAAGAGCCATGATGGTCTGCTCTTTCTCCCTCTCTAAAGCCTCCAGATTGCTTCTCAAAGCTTGCAATTGTTCCTCAGCCTGCATGGCTAACTGCTGCTTCTCCTGTTCTCTCAGTTTGTGGGCTTCCTCTAGCTCTTGCTCCATCTGCCTAAACTGTGCAGTAAGAATCTAGAGAGGAAACAGGAAGATGAGATACATTGAGAAGAAACTAGTGTTCATCTGGCTCATTTTTGATCAGAACATCTGTGCACCTGTTTCTGTTGATCTGCACTGTTGAGCTCCTGCTGTAACATCTCCAGGACTTCTGATCGAGAGCGCAAGGACTCCTCAAGCTCCTCGATCCTCCTCTGGGAATCATGCAGAGCCTTCAAAGGAAACAAAGATGGAAAATGAAATGCAAGCTTTGTAAGATGAAAAGCATTGGAAAACCATGAGTTATTGAGTTCCTTAAAGTTTCTGGGGGTGAAAAGCCTCTGAGTGAGCGATCACCTGCTGTAACTCGGTGTCGTTCGAGTCCTGGGTTTTGAGCTGCAGCAGCTCCTCCTCATGCTTTTGGATCTGCTCCTGAAAGCGCAGGTCTTTGTCCTTTACTACAGACTGCAGAACTCGAACCTGGGTTAAAAAGATCAGAGCAAAGATTTCAAGAAGCTGTGAAGAAGACTAGCTGTTTGAAAACGTATGGATTTATAGAAGGTCAAAAAAACCGTTTGATGATGTACAAGTACAAAACCTTTATTGGAGCAGATAACCTGATGGGTTCTCCACCTCTAGTGTGGTTCTTTAGGCACTCAAGTTCTCACACTTGGTTCTGAGATTGTGTGTGTGAGGTGGACTTGTGTTTGTTTGTTTTGTAGATGTGACGGAGTTACTGTGCTGAAGAAATACCACGTGTTTTACATAAAGACAAAATAAACAGTGGTTCTGACACAAAATATTGTAAAAACTATTTTTTTTAATGACCTGAAATCAGATAACGATATCCAAAATGTTTCCAGGTGAAAATCTGAAGATATTTTAATGTATTTCTGTACCATAGCCTGTCTTCTATAAATAATAAATAAAACTATTTGATTAAAGAAAGCACCTGCTCTGCATGATCCTCCTCTTTCTCTTTAATGCGCTGCTCTGAGACACTCAGCTGCTCTCGCAGGCTTTGATTTGAAGATTCCTCCTGATTTAACTTTTCTTTTAACTTGTGAACTTCCTCCTCCAGGCCAGAAGGCAACGTGAAGGAGCTCTCTGAACTCTAAACACACACACACACACACACACACACACACAGCAAAGGAAATCATGACTTTATGCAGTGCTGGAGGACATGAGTAATGTCCTTATTTCATTTCATTAAAAACACAGAGCTGAAATAAACCACGTACAAACACTGAAACGTGGCTAATAGTGTTGAGGCTGTTACACATGTAAGAATCCTCCTGGGAATCAGTGAGGGCTCTTCTGACCAATCACAGAACAACCAATCAATCATAAAGCACAGTGTTACATGTCATAGCAACATCATCATCAAAAAATCTTCATCAGGCAACAACATTTAGTATGAATCAAACCCCAACATTCTCCATCACACCCCAACATTCACACCCCATCACACCCCAACATTCACACCCCATCACACCCCAACATTCACACCCCATCACACCCCAACATTCTCCATCACACCCCATCACACCCCAACATTTACACCCCATCACACCCCAACATTCACACCCCATCACACCCCAACATTCACACCCCAACATTCACACCCCATCACACCCCAACATTCACGCCCCATCACACCCCAACATTCCAACACAAAACATCAACATTCTCCATCAAAGTTTGGCATTCAGAACCATAAAACACCATTTTACATCAAAACAGAAAAATAATCACCCTCAGACGTCAACATTCAAACCAACACAGTATTTGTTTTTGCTGGTGTTAATTACACCAAAATTAATATTAATATTTCAGTGCATTAACTTGTATAAAAGACTAAATAAGAAAGTGTTTAGAGATCGGTGTTAAATTTAGTGACTGAGCTCAATTTGCAAAGAAACAGAAAAAGCATGGATTAAAGCTAAACAAGTGTTGATTTGTGAGCAGTGTTAACACACCTGACTGGTGTTCAGTGCCTCCTGTCCTTTCAGCTCAGCAATTTGTTTATTTAAGGCGGCCATCTTGGCTTTCGCCTGCAGTTTCAATTTGGTGAACTTTGCATCACCTTGCTCCTTCTCCTCCTAGAACACACACACACACACACACACAGAGTTATAGAAGCAAAATACCAGTCCCTTTAGTTGCTGGTATGAATTTATGAAGTCTATGTATTTATCTTATTTATTATAAATGTTTTTTTCAGCCAGCTATGCAGTCTCTACATGACATTTATACTACCAGGTTGGAGCTGGTTCAGTGAGGTTTCATTGAGTAGAACTGGTGAAGAACCTCAGATAAAAGTTCTTACTGATAGAATTATCAGACACCTAGATGGTTCTAAAGTTATTTCTCACCTTGAGCCGTTTCTCGGCGATGGCCAGATGACTGTCCTTCTCCCTGATGAGATCTTTAAGCTGAACCACCAGCTGTTCTGTCTGAGCCAGTCGGTCCAGGATTTCTTCTGAAGGGCCCAAGACATCTGAGGAGGCATCAGGGTCAGGTAATAACCGAGGCACCAAACCATCCTGCACAAAACAGAAGCACAGAAACAGTGAACAAACTCAAAAGATCAGGCATTTACAAGCATGTAATAACCCTCAATCCAAACCTTCATTCACAAACATTCACAAACTTTGTCCTTCCTTCTATGTGTACAGATGTCACTCACAGTCGTCTAACACAGTGTTTATTCCTACAGGACCTTGAGTTTATCAGAAGCGCCTCAGAGATGAGACAGAGCGTGAGGAAAAGTTTAAACATCGAGCCTTGACTGGGGTTAAAAAAAAATACCCTCTGAAGGAACATTTGACTAAATAAAGGAGTTCAGAAAACAGTGTGTGTGTGTGTGTGTGTGTGTGTGTGTGTTGTAATAAAACAAGCTCTCCAGTTCCTGAGCACTGTACAGGTGTAGAGACTCACCTGAGGATCAGTATCATCTTCATGGTGCTCCTCTCCAGATAACTCCTGAAGGACAGAGGTCACACCTTGGGTCAGCCGGCTAAACATGGCCGACCTACAAGAAGATTAAATCACAGTTTGAGATATTTATACTTAGATAGATGACTGTAATAATTATATAGATATATGTAGAGTGCTATTGGGAAAAAATTACTTTCACTTTTTCAGTTTTAGTGATAATATCTCAATATGTAGAATTCTCGTGTCATTGGGAAAACTTGTGACTTATTATTCATAGGTTCAATAATTATTCAGACTTGGAAATTTGTGCAATCTACATGGAATTAAAACTGATACAAATAAAAGAAAGTTCAAGATCACAGATAGCACACTTTCTGGTCTGTTTAGTCTTTAAATCAACACTTAAAAGATGTCACAGGGTAGGAGTGTGTAATAAAGTGCAGTGAAGTGTTTAGTCACAACACCTAGACCACAGAATAGGATTCAATTGAAGTCATGAAGTACAGGGGTGCCAATATTTTTTGTCCAGTGCAACATGTGGTCTTCAGTTTGTAAATGTACACCTGTAAAGTGTGTATATAAAGGTAGATGTACCTGATAAACCGGATGTAGTGTGTACTTTAAGATAAGAAAGCTTTGTTGCCAGATTACTATAGAAGCATCACTCGCGTCAGCCAATCACATGTCTGTTCTTCGGTCGCAAAATTAATATTCATGAGTTAAGCCCGGAACCTCCTGCGATGTGTAACGTTGTGATCAGTTACAAAAAAGACGATCATGAGATTAAAAAAACTGCGACGTTAAAGAAGTGCCGAGAGGAAAAACATCGTACAGAATGTGACGCGAGTGCGCATGCGCTGTGCTTTCTTTACACAACAACCAGAAAAGATTAATGAATTAACGCTCTGCGTCTGCGTGGCTCCTGGTACCGAAATGAAAACTGCTGGAAAGCGTGAAGGTATGAAATTCGATGGTAATCATACCACTGAATAATATCAGTAATGTAAATGCATCCATTTCTGCGCACCAGGTTAGTGTAGATTAGTAAACACAGTCGCTAAATAATATCATTAGACATAACGGACACAAAACTGTAAACAAAGAACAAAAACTAAGGACAGCTTTTGTAATTAATCTGGTGTTAAACCGACCTGCTGTGGATCCTCCTCAAACGTGTGAGAGCTGTTGTTATTGGACTCTTTAATAAATGTCGTGTTTAGGATTTCTGAGCAGAGCCACATCACCAAACATCCCGGAAACGAAAAAGTCACACAGCAGCGATTGGCCTGCGCAGGGGCAAGGGAGTATCTGTAAAGTACCACCCGAATTCTAAAACGAAGCAACAAGGGAGCGTCTACAAATTACAACTTTACAATTGAAATGATGCGGAAAGGGAGTGTCTAAGAATTACAATCTCAAACCTGAAACAAAGCGACAAGGACAAGGATTGCAACTGCAAAAATAAATAAATAAATAAATAAATAAGCAATGGAGCGTCTATAGAATTCAGCCGCAAACCTGAAACAAGTGAGTGTTCACCATGTACAACTGTAAACAGGAAATCAAGCATCAGGCTCGTGTACTCAGAATACAGGCGCAAACTGAAAGAAAATGGCAAACGAGCTCTAAAGTGCACCGCATACCTGAATAGGCAGCAACAGCGCAGTGAATGTACTGCAAAATACAGCTTTAAAACCTCTGGAACCAAACTGGCAAAAGAGCACCAGAAAAGTGTGTCAAGTTTCTCAGACAAATATTTTCAAGTCAATTCTCCTTTCAGAAGCTTTTCATCAATGAGCAACTGCATATTTTTACAGTCAACAAGTCATTTCACTGACACCGCAAACACAAACGAACCACAGGGTTTTTTCTAAGGAACTCGTCTGTAAACACAAGACCTGTCTTGATGTGTCCTGTCTTCCTGTGAAAAAGTTTTTTGCTCCATTTGTGAACTGGATTCGTGACCGCACCAAACCTGCATTTGTCATCATGATCCACGGCAGAATGCGAGCACTGGACTGCACGGTGAATCTGATCATCCAGCACTTCAAGCAGCTGGCACGCAGCCTGCTCCTTCTCGCCCACTACACGGCCGTGTTCGTGAACTTCATGTCTCGCTCCGTCGGCTGGTTCGTGGAGGCGATCAGATGGACCACGATCTCTGTACAGTGCGTAGCGTCGGTGTTCAACACCGTACACCGGAACCTGAGCAGGCTGAGCCGGAGGTGCACCGGGACGGTGATGGAGGTCCTGTCCGGAAAAGAGTCAGACTCGGACTGATGTCAACTTTACACAAAGACATTTCACATGGATTTAATCTAAATTCTGTCTTCAGCATTAAGCAGGAATCAACAAACTATCATTTCAGCTGTTTTGGACTATTTTTCTTGTATGTTCTTGACTGTTATATTTTTATGATGATTTCCAACAGGAAGTGTGAGATTAAAAACAGTGTTCTACAGTGACCCAGGAACACTGATCATAATCATTTTAGTAAAGGTGCAAAAGTCGGGATGGTTAAGAGTCTGTCCTACATTACAGAAAGTTACGCGTTATTATTCTGTATGTTTAATCTAATACAGGACGACTGACATTTTCACTATAAATTCATTTATCATTAACATATATTATGTTTATTAGAGTGTAAACGATATGAGTGTCAAAAAGGTACAGAACAGAATATGGACAATCAGTAATAGTTCCATTAAACACCTAAATATCTGTATTTAAGGACATAAGGATCTGAGGATTTATATCTATACATTGTATGGATTACATGTGAATCGTCTGAAATCAGATTAAAAGTTCACTTTACTCACACGTTAAATCGCAGCGTGAAGAGGAGTAGAGTTTTACTGAAGTGTTTTAAGGCATTATAATAGTTTATAAAGACCTATACCATGAGTCAGTATTACATTTTTTTAAATCCATCTTGAGGATAATCCAGTCTTTATAACCACTGACACGTATCTAATGAAGAATTACTGACTTTTATTTTCATCCTTCATTTATTCTCATAATCACAGAAGGGAAGCAGTGACTGTAGCCGTGAGAGTGAGAGTGTTGGGGAAAATCCTTTAGAGGAACTAAATTAAAGAATAAATTAAACACAGGACTGTGGACTTTACTGTAGAGTTCAGTGTAGTTGTGTGACAGCATGCTGTGATTCTATCTGTATAAATTACACTTTAAAATGATTCATTGTTACACTTACTTATATAAAATTATAATTATTTACTCTTATTATTACTTTTAATCAAACCTGTCTAAATAAAGTTGAGAAAATATATTTCCATCTCTGTCTGTCATAAACACCAGACTAAATATTTTCAGTATTTTAAGTTGGATTTCTTCTTTGGTTTGTATTTCTGCTTCAGTTTTGTCTTCTTTTTTTGAGGAGGAAAGGGGGCGTGGCCTGAGAGATACAGGAGATACATTGGTTTATTTTTTTTTTTGTTTAAATTGTGTCATCTCTGCCTTCGTGGCCACGCCCCCAGTCCCTTGCTCTTAGTCCAAATAAGGACAAAACTACAGGGTAAATGTAATTCTACATAGACAGGAAATAAATTTTTATTAATCTCAAAATAAGGCTGTGAATTTTGTCAGATTATTATTATTATTATTATTATTATTATTATTATTATTATATTATTACTTTAAATTCTGTTTACTTTTATTCAGAACATCTCAGAAACATCTCTCCTTTGTTACAGTCAGAGATAAAGCTGTAGCATGACAAGCTGAGATGTTTAATTTTGTCTTATTGTCTTAGAGAGACACAATAAAGAGAAGCTGATGAGGGAACGAGTGTTTACAGCTGCTAGAACGTGAGCGAGAACGTGAACATGAACATTCAGTGTAACAAGAAACAGATAAAAACTTTCAGCAGGTTGCTGTGATGTGAGAGGAATAAAACTCTGGGAAGTGCTGTTACACACACACATACAGGTCAATAAAATGTGTTCAGGACATAGTAATACACAGTAATGTTTATATCAGTGCCAACCCTGAACACACACACACACACACACACGTGAGCTGGAGAAAATCCGACTCCGTCTTAGCCTCTTAATTATATTCTGCTCTGGATTAGACACGTTCCTCGTCACCGTGTTGATCTGAGACACTTACTAAAGCTGTGTGGATCTCCCGAGTCCTCTCCAAGCGCCCGAGTCGTGAGTCTGTGAGACGCGAAGATCTCAGCGGGATCTCGCCTGCACAGAGGACCGATTGGGCTTCTAAAAAAGAGACATTTCAGACATGGGGAACTCTACAGGCTGCACCGTGGATGATCTACAGGCCGTTGAGATGCATCTGTGGTACAAGAAGTTCATGACTGAGTGTCCTTCAGGTCAGTTAACACTCCATGAGTTCAAGCAGTTCTTCGGGCTCCGAGGTCTCGATCCAGAGGCCAATGCTTACATCGAACAGATGTTTCGCACCTTCGATATGAACAAGGTGAGTGAGAGTCACATGACTACTCTTAAAGGAACAACAGCTGTATGGATTACTGACTAACTGTGTTGAATGGTATTGGGAACTTGGGACCATGGGGGTGTGGTATATCAGGAACCCTAGATACATAGTGTCTCTGTGAAAATGGTGATCCTGGGAATATATATATATGGCTGAGGGAACATGGAGACCTTGGATTCATAATATCATAATATAAATACAACCTTGTTCATGTAGAAACCATGTGCATGTTGTGCATAACACCCTGGGAATGTAGAACCCTGGGAATAGAGAAGGTTTGGTAATATATCAAAACCCTGGGCAAATAGAACCCTGGGATCATACAGGCAGTACAGGAACAGGAAGCTTGTGTCAATATAAGTATGTAAATAAATATGTAAATCTAAATATTTAAAATATCCTCAGAATATAGGAGCCTGAAACATATTGGAACCTTTGGCTAATAGAACTATGGGAATATATGATTCTGGGAACATTGGAACCCTGGGAAAATAGACCAAGGCCAACACAATAGTACCGTTGGAACTTGAGAAAGAGAATCCTGCAAATAGAGAGCTCTGTGATATAGGAAACCTGGGAATATATAGGAACATTGGGAATATAGGACAGTGTTAAAATAAACCAGAGTGAATGAATCACGTGGAAAATGGCACTATGGGAATGTAGGAAATCTGGAGAAATAGAATCCTGGAAATATAGTGGAACAGTGGGAATACCAGGCCCTGGAAATGAAAAGAAACACAGGAATATATAAACACTGGGAAAACAGAACCTTATTAAGAGAGGAACCTTGGGAAACGAGGGGCCAGGGAAGTGGAACCTTGGGCATATAGGACCCTGGAATGTAGGAACCTTGGAGTATTTGAAGTTTTTGAGAAGTAATAATTAATTTTGGATGGAAGCTCACTTCTCTCATTATGTGATGATGATGATGATGATGATGACGCTACACTGTGCTCCTGTCAGATTTAATTATCATAGTAACACTGATTATAAG
>JAOTRN010000016.1:15520037-15531283 GCA_028566695.1 Bagroides melapterus
CTCACCTAACACCCTGAGCACTCACCTAACACCCTGAGCACTCACCTAACACCCTGAGCACTCACCTAACACCCTGAACACTCACCTACAATATACACTACTCACCTAACACCCTGAGCACTCACCTAACACCCTGAGCACTCACCTAACACCCTGAGCACTCACCTACAATATACACCAATCACCTAACACCCTCAGCACTCACCTAACACCCTGAACACTCACCTAACACCCTGAACTTAACACAATGGACACTACATGTTGATTCAAAGAATCAAAACAGTACAAAGAGTATCCATCTCTGTACATGAGATAGAGTGTAAATCCTGTAGGCTGGAAAGTGTGTTTATCTTGTTGCCATGTTGAAGTGTGTGTGTGTATGTGTGTGTAGTGAGATCAGAGGTGTGTCACCTGAGACACCAAAAGTCGATGCCACCTGCTGTACTAACACACAGTTTCTCTGTCTCAGAGGAAAGAGGCACACAGATCACTGTCAACAGTACTAGTGAGTGCAAACACACACACACACACACACACACACACACACAGCAGCTTTAGATGAAAAGAGACCTGCAACACAATACTCGACTCCTATTGGTTAACCCACGTTACAAGACTTATAAACCTAAATATACTTCCTGATCCCTGAACCTTCCCCTTTAGCTTCTAGCAGATCTGTGCAAAATTGCTAGTGTGTTAATGTGTGTGTGTGTGTGTGTGTGTGTGTGTGTGTGTGTGAGAGAGAGAGAGACAGCTGATTTAGATGCTCAATCGTTCTAATCTCACTTTCTTCACTTCCTTAAAGTGCACTTTCCACTCATGTATCCTGTACAGTCAGCACACAAACTCTAATGAAACACTCACCAAAAAGCCAAAAAGAAAGTAAGAAGTAAAGAATGAATAAAAGAATGAATGAAAGAATGAATGGCGCATCATTCCACAGCTCAGGAATTCTCAGATTGGACTGGCAGACGAGGAAGAGGAATATTTCTGTACATTTACATTTAGGTCATTTGTACAAATCAGACACTCAATAATAAACTGATTAATTATGTAATGTTATAATATTGATTAATAATGTAATAGTTTGTGTGTGTGTGTGTGTGTGTGTGTGTGTGTGTGTGTGGTCAGGTGTTGTTTATTTAACTTCTATAGAAGGAGTCTCCAGTGTCAGTGCTGTACGGAAATGATCACATCTTCAGCTGTGTGACAAATAATCAGCTGTTCATGGATAATTACACACATTCACACACAATGAGGTCAAAGCCTGGTGTGTGTGTGTGTGTGTGTGTGTGTGTGTGAGTGAGTGAGTGAGTGAGTGAGTGAGTGATGAAAGGATTTGCAGAGGGGGAGGAATAAATATGCTCACTGTCTGAGTCAAATGATAGAACCAAAAATATTATTATTATTATTGCTGTTTTTATCACCACTAAAGAACAGCATTAAAAGGAGAGGAAGAGAAAACTAAAAAAAATAATATAATATATAACATAAGGTCATAAAGTTAAATAAAAAAAAAATCACAGATTTAAATAAAATCAAAATAATATAAAGCAAATCTGTGTGGAGTATAATAAAATAAAATAAACAGAACAGAATAAAAGAAGTAAAAAATTATTCAAGTACAACACAAGATTAAAAAAGATGATTAAAATAAAATAAATGAACATAACAGTAAAAGAAAAATGAATTTAAATCAATTAAAAAAATAACATGGCAACAAACGACTTGACAAAATGAAACAATAAAAGACAATAAAGACAAAATAAAAGATAAAGGTGATCAAATTAATGTGAAATTTAACTAATAACCAGAACGTAATAAAAATAAAAAAAAAAAAAAAATCTACAGTAAAGATGTATGAAGACATTGAAATTTTGAATTCTGCATTTCATTAAATTTTCTTATTCATGTCTAATGTAAAAGTTGAACCCACACCCTTTAGGCCACACCTCCTCTAACTTCTGACAGAAACATCATTCAGTTTCATTATTTGTGTGTAATAACTGCTGTGTCCTGCAGTGACATGGGTGATCACCATGACATCTGACCTCAGACTTATTCTGTATACACGTGAATAGAGTTTAATATTGAAGAAAAAGAAACGCATGTGTGCACAAATTCCTCCTGTAATCTCTACTAAGTAAAAGTAAATAAACTTATATTTCTATCGTAAAGAATTTTCTTCAAGATTTAAATTTCATTAACAATCAGCATACATTTTGTGAAAGTTTTTTCCCCAGAATGTCACATGACCTCCACTTTAACCAGTGAATCTCTATAAAGCCGCCATTCATCATTCATAACCCTTCATATCTCTGCTCATTATTCTCTCGTTGTTCTGTGAATGTTTATAAACTACACATAATAACACGCCTCGGGTTCTAATGATTTATAAATGTGTTATCACCCAAATGTCACAGCTATCGATGCACACATAATATACATAATTAGACACCAGTATTAGTCATGTGACATGATCAGGCTTTTTTATGCTATAACAAGTTATGACAATATAAAAAATATACGAGTGGCGTTATCTTGCACGCTCTAAAGCAGTCTTGTTTCCTGTTTATTCGTCTGACAACTGTAAGCATGTGCACGTGACACCACACACACACACACACAAACCCCTGAGCAAAGCACAACACTGCATCCAAACCTGCCTTTATTTACCTTTTAACCGTGCAAACGTGCAAGAGAGAGGGGGGAAAAAAGACAGAAGATTCTAGATTTTATTTCCAGCCACAGTGGATGACAAAGCATGAGAGAGGGCAAAGCGACAGAGGCCGCAATAAATCCCTCTATTGTTCTTTCCACAAAATGCCGCATATTTATGGCTTTATGTAACTCGGACAGAAGATCTGGACAGAAGCGAGTCTGCAGTTCAGCTGAACATCATACCGGGTGGCACTACAGGTTCGGGGTCAGATACGTGAACGTGGGATGGATTTGTATGGAAATTTACCTTGACGCATACAGGATTCTTCCTGGTTCCTTATCCTTATAAATATTATTACTTTTAAATCCTCATCTAATCTAAACTCTGACCTGATGACCGTGCTGCATTCTCTGTATATTACATAAGATAGACAGAAATACACAAGTGTAAAAATAATCATCTTTAAAGTGAATGTTTCATGCAGACATCAGGTAAAGTGTAATATATTTATATCTGACAAATATTTGTGTAATGTCATACAGATTAAGACAACTGATTCTGTCGAAATTGCTCCCCTGAAATAGGTCTATTTAAAGTCCATGCTTTTCCAGACCTTCACAAGAAATATATTATTTTATTTTATTTCATGGGACTGCAATAATATAACTGTCATTTGATATGCACTGTGTTTGTACAGTGTATTTTATTGCACATTACACTCAAATACAATTATATAAGGTTTCTTTAACGCGCACTAAAACATGTGTTAATAATAATATAAATTTTAAATAGTTTAAATTGCGTATTTTTTAACCCAAACAGGGTTGCGGCTAATCTAACCGCGGGGTGTGGAGGGATTGAAGGCATTACCAAACAGGGGATTCAAGACATTGGATCAATCCCAAATACCTCCTCGGTCTCTATTTTAGTACACTACACACAGGGTATGACATAAAGCCTTCGTTCACCCTACGTAGTGCCCTATACGCGCCATTTGGGATTTCCCCGCTTTACCAACAGCGCCTCCGCCATTTTCATAAAGCAGGAGTGTAACATCAGCGACACATAAACAACGCCGTCGAACGTTTTTCCCCCTCTACGTTTTCCTCTTTCTCAGCAGAGATTTTTAATCGGAATATAAATGGGTTTAATCCTTAGAATTACTAGCTTTGGCTCGAGCTGTGGTGAAAAGCTTTGCTGACGACGACGGCTAGTCAGAGCTAACAAAAAAAAAACCGAGCAGACTAGCTAGTTAGCGAGCTAACTGTTTTCTCTCGGAAATAAGATTTTTCTTTCATCCAAATATGGAAATTTAACCCATACTATTATACTAATACATACGTATTACTAGTGAGCGGGTTAAAACTGACGGAGGTGCGGCTAATAATACTGCTAGTTAATAGCTTCATGCTAACTAGCTAACGTTAATACGTACGCATTGAGGACGCGGATTGAATTACGCTCGTGCGACCAAAAAGAAAAAGCGTAAAACTCCGTTTAAAAGCGGTTTATATCATAATAGAATATTGTACTTAATCTATATTTATGAACATGCTGTATTGTATTATTCTCTGTAAAGTCCTAAAAAATGTAAAAGTTACAGTAATTTCCGCAATTGAAGGCGCTTAAGGTGATGATGGATTTAATCTATGAAATTTTTTGTTTATTTATTGATTTAAATGAAATACATAGCTACTTCACCCTTGTTCGGTTTTAATATACCGAGGTAGTTTTTCCCTCCAATTGCTTCCAAAATAATAACAATGACATACAGATGATCAGAAATAAGAGCTCTGTTCTTTATATTAATGGAGCTACAGTCAAAACAGGGTTAAACTTTTAATATTTATATGATTCGGATTATAAGATGTACTCTGGTTTACATTAGGATCTATAAAAAGCCCCAGAGAAGTGCAGTTTGTGAATAGTTTCTAATACAAATGCCTGTTAAAGAGGGGGGAGATCTGTTGTTGGAGCTTAGATGGTCCAAATTATAATCTAATATAAGGAATTAAAACTTAAATGTGTCTGTGCTTGTGTTTATACACTGTTCTACAATCACCTTAGTGGTCACAGACTTAGAAACAGTTCAGCTTTTAAACCAAAGTGTTACATTTCATAGACAGACAAGAACACATATTTATAAACTTCGGGAAGCATGAATGATTTATTCTCTAAACCAGAATTAAATATACCTTCTGCTCCAAAACGCCCGTTTTTTTATATTAAGTAACTTCACTTATATGTTGCTTATTTCCAGTCCACATGGATTCAGTGTTGGTGTGTTATCCAGCTCCAACACACACCCAATCGGTTTTAACATTTTATAACCAATTTTAGTTTCATATACGATCCAGCGAGCTACTGTTTCAGCCAGTAAACGGTGCTCTACAAAACGGTGTGAATTTCTTTTGTAAATTAAACCGAAATCCTATATCTATATCTGTCTCTTATCATTTTTTTGTAGTTTCCCTGTAGCACTGTGTGTGTAATGTACTATTGTGAAGGTTGTGCTATGCTATATGCTAGCAATGCTATATATGTATATACACTACATTAAGATTACGACTTGTTTTGAATGTGTAATCCATTCTGACTGCTGCACAGGTATTTGGGATATTCAAGCATAACGTAAGCTACATCTATATCGGTCATATTTTGATTCTGAGATTTATATGTAAATTTAATACAGGAGAATACGTTGATTTAAAAATATACACCTTTAGAATAGCTTGTTTTTTTTTTTATTATTTTAAGGGGAAACAGTCAAATACAAGCTGTGAAGATAAAAAAAGACAGAAAGCTTGCAGTGTTTTGCATATAAATGACTATTTCCAGGGGGGCTTACAGGACTAGCCAGCTTAGCTGTGACACCACTGGCTATCTGCCAGACCATTCTCAGCCAAAATACAACCATATGAGGAATTTATGTCACCAAATAAGCACGAAAGATCTTAAATACACACTCAAAACCACCAAAAGGTACCCATTAACCTTACACCAGCTGTATCTCCAGCATGCACACAGACATGTTGACTTCAGCTAAGGGTCAGTTCATGTTAGCCAACAAGCTTTAGCTGTAACCTGATAAAAATAAGCCATTTGAGTGACAGACATCCATATAGGTTCACATTTTAATCCGAAATAAAACCGCATACCTGTATCAATGTCCACTGTAATAGCCTTGAATGGAGACCAGGACCAAAACAATACTCTCCACTGCGGATGTGTTGAAGAAAAGATGTCTTAAAACGCTAAAAACTGACACTACCCGCCTTTTCGGGTCCTTTGTTATTTAGTCTTGTGAACCCTGACGCTTTTTAAAACTCAAAATATAGTTTTAGGTCAGTTTTTGACCCTCTTAATTTTTTCCCCCGGATCCCTTCAATCCTGTGCAAAAAATGGCGGCCTTGGCAGAACTGCCGTAACTCCGCCCCTCTTCCAGTAACCACGCCCGTTCAAGCTAATCACGCCCTTCTCCGTCGTGACGTCCTTCGCCTTCGCTTTCTAAGGGGTTTCCCGCACGCAATACTAGGGGCTACGGGGGAAGCGAATACGTTCAATGGCGATAACAGCAGAGGTAGTAGGTACTAGCATTATGCCTGAACATCAATATCAATAAATACTGCACCATTTATAGCTTTTGCACTGCATTGTTCTGGACTAACCTCTGTTTCTTGATTAATATATTCCTAAAATATTATAAAGTTAGTAAAGTTTCTTAGTCAGGTTGTTTTCTTGTGTGGATTTTGTGGGCTTTTTTGGGTTTCTTACAACCCAAGTTTAGTATTATATTTACTGCTTATTACTGAACCGAAGAACTGAATCAGGTGTTTTACAGCAAGAAAATTACTTGAATTATGCAAATTCATGCAATTCATGGAGCTAATATGGTTACAGATTTAGATAATCTAGAGAAATGTATTAAATCATATTTGAATTCTCAAAACAAGCCAATAAATAAATACACACCTGTTACTGTTCTTAGACGTGGTCCAAAAATAAGTATGAAATATGATCATATTAATATAATAATAGAGCACAACTATATGTCATAGTAAACCTATATAAGTGGAAAATATTGATTTTCAAATCACTAATTATAAAACCAAAAAAAAAGGCAGACTATAATATGTTGAAAATATCATTCAAAATCTTTTAAATAGCCATTAATGTTATTTCCTGTTTGGTGGCTTATTTCAAACTGATTTCCCATCTTATTTTTTCTCAATTTTTGTCACTACCTGTCATTCTCATCAATGGGGCTTTGAATATAGAATCATAAATTAAGTGTGAAATCCTTGCTGTTTGTTTCAGAAACATTGAATAGTATTAATATACAGATGTTTGTGCAAATCTATGTGCTTCCTGAAATCTGATTTACATCTTCACTGTATGAGTTACAAATATAGGCAGTAGGTCTTGTTTAAACTTTACACTCCATATAACAAGGATGTAAATTACTTTTTATGACTTTACAAGGAGGAAGTTGAATTCCAGCTGGAGCATTTCCTTTTGTGTTCCTCTTGAATGTTCTGTCTAAAAGTAGTAGTTTTCCTCTGAAAAGAACTGTTTGGATTGAAGTGCACCTCTTTGAGACCCAAACAGGAGGTTGTGTTATCTGTTATATAACACATGCCTTATACAAGCACACTGTCTTTATTACCGAACTGGAGTAAAGAAAAAAGACCAGATCTCTTTAACAATATTAACCAACATTTGGCTAAAGCAATTAAATATCTTAGATTTGAAGATAATTGATTAATTCTATAATGTTACTGCAATGTGTGGATTGTAACAGCGCTGTATACTATGTAAAGCAATATTTAGGTCAGTTTTTATGTCCGGACATAAAGAAAATAAACCGTAAATGTCTCATAATAATGCCCTGTGGATGCTTGAAAATCACACTGCATATAATTGCATTAAATATTCTTATTGAGTAAAATAGCGTAAATGAATCTCAGTCCCCAGGTCTCAAATTGGTCTGCGCGTGCGCATTAATTAAGTGAGGGGGAGGGGGTGTACGCATGCGCAGTGAACCTCGAGCGGTGATGTAATGCCCAACAATGTTGAAGGTGAAAATAGCGAGACGAAGGCAGAGAAAGACGTCGACAGACGGAGTTGTGAACAAAGCAGTACTGGATTTGCGACTTTTTTTCTTCTTCTTTTTTTTTTTTTTTAAATCCAATTAAGGATTAATTTAATCATATTAACGTTTTCAACGCCTTTTTTAATCAACGGATATTGCCGTTTTCTGGAAGAACGACAAAACACTGGAAACAGTTTTTCCTTTCAACGCCGATTAAGGTTCTTTATAGCTTGTTTTAATATGATGAAACTTGTATTTTCATTTAACCCCACCCGATAAAGTTTGTGCCTTTAATTGATTAAAAACGGCGTTGCCCTTGAGCAGTAATGGCCACTTTCTTTTTTTATTGTTCTTTCACGGACAAGGTTGGCTTTGCGGTGACGTAACAAATACCCGTATGTGGGCAGGGTCGGGAGCTGCGAGGGGAGAGAGGCGCTCCCGGAGATTCGACGGGAAACTGCGCATGCGCGATGCAGATAGGGAGTCTATTTACATCCCGAAACAATGGCTTCGAAACGTAAACACGAAATCTTACACGTTACATTAAGATTATATTGTTAAACAATTTCTCTAACTATTTGTGTAGATGGACATATATGTGGGTACACAATTACTCTACAATGGCTCTAAAAGCTCCAGTACACTTCAGTGGTTGCTATGTGAACGACTTCTCAGCTGTCCAATCAGCGAACAGCTTATAAGGCGTCCAGCCAATCCCAGCGTGAGAAGAATGTAGGCGGGGAAGAAAAAATAGCTCAGAAACAAGACGCCATTTAAAAATTCCGTCGTTTACACTGTTTGTACTGTTAAAAATGGGCCACGAATTGTTAAGGGGGGGTGTTAATAAGGTCTTTTAAGAGAGCTGTTAAAAGGTAAATCTTTAAAACCGCATAAAACGTTTTTATGTTCTGGATTTTTAAATCTCTGCTAGATGAATGAGGTGGGTGTGGCTAGCTTCGTCCCAGAAAATGGCGGCCGTTGAGTTTGTATATGAGTGATGAATTGCACTGTCGATTTGGTTTATATTTCCATTTGAAATACCTGCGTACGGTGTGCTTACAACGCATTTATTTTTGCCTACACCAAAGATACAAAGGAAGCCACCCGCTAGTCGCATCCGCTTGCCGGAAATAGCGTGACGTCGCAATGTGTTTGCGCTCCAACGGTTTTAACCGTCCTGGGTGCGCGCGTGAATATCGGTTCTGTAGAAAATACACCCGGAAGTTCGAACACCCATTCAGAACACAGAACAGAATTATTTACTTTCTCGTGTACATATTAAAGATATTAAAACTTTTTATTTGTTTTTTAAAAAAAAGCATAAACATTTTGAATATAAAGTTAAGTGTATACAGACAAATTGTTTTTGTATTTTTGTTTTCCAGCATGTTAAACTAAATTAATCGTGTTACATATTACCAGAATTTTAAAATGAGTTAAAGTTGCTGGATGAATAAATATAAATATAAAAATATTATAATTATTTTTTATTTTAAAACGTTTGTGTTACATTTCTTTTTTAAGTAGTCGCCTTTTGTTGCTGAGTAAAAAAACTTTATTTTGGTGTTTGTTGATGTAAAGCCTCTTCTTACAGTTTGCACTTGTGCTGAAGTCACACTTCAAGCCTGATTTGGGTAAAAGTCAGGAGGAAATGTTCAGTGGGAGGGAATTTCCTGTTTTGGTTTTACATCAGGGTTTTGAAACTTCTGCTGCTCTGTCATTTACCTCTGTTTCCTCACAAAGACTTTTTCACTCAGTCAACCACCAACATAAACACAAACCAAATCCACTGTGTATTTATTTATTTATTGAAATGTTGGATTTTAATGTTTTTCAAATCACTTGTCCTCTTGTTTACCTTTAATTATTTCAACACAATCATACATAATTAAAAGTAAAAAAAATATTTTTTTACTTTTAACTATATGTTGGGAATTAAGAATCTGCCTGTAACTTTTTATTAAATTATTTTGATGACCACATTTCTTTTAAATGATATATAGTAAATTTACTAACAGTGCTGATGGTTTCAGGTATTAATTATGGAAGATCATTTAGTTTAGACTTTTTTTCTTTTCTTTTCTTTTTTATTGATTTAAAAGACTGGTCTCAGTGAAGTGAGATTAAGTGAAGATGTCTGCTACTCTTTATTCTAACTAGATAAAACACTACACAGTTGAAATGAAGAAAACAAAAACAAGACCCCTGAATACAGCATATTTGTAATTGTATGTGCATATTTACTTTTTTTTTTTTGTACATTTGTACAGCAAAAACCTCGAACATAACATGTGGTTAACTAGTTTAGAGTTTTTTCCCTCATATTTCTGTACAGCTGTAATGTCTCTAAATTTAAATTAAACAAATTATGATATCTCTGAGCATTTATTGAACATTTTCTGAGTTTTTCTGTCATGGCTTTCAAGTAGCTGGGTCAAAATATATTGTTTGATTCTTCTGTATCTGATTAATAAAGCAGTAAAAACTTCTAACCTGTTTTTTGGGGCTCTTTATTTCGTGTATCCAGAATACAGCTTTGCTTTACCACATTTAAACTAAAAACTCCTGATGCAGTGCAAAACAGTTAAATTATTGTTTCATTAACTAGACATATAAAAATAAACTATATTTTCATAAGCTAAAAGTTTACAAAATATATACTTCAACGCAAAGGTTAAGCAAGTGAAAAGGGTTTATCAAACATTACGTGTGCTGATTTTATACATCAATTTTTTTTGAGGGCGAAAAAATGAAGTGTGTTGCCCTCTGGTGGAGAGAGAGACCACCACAAGCAAATATTTAACCAATTACAGTCCGTGATATTGGACAATAGTTTTCACATAATTCAGTGTACGTTAACGCTTATATTTTTTTCTAAAGCAAATAATGACAATGTACGTAAATGCAAGTAACAGTACTTTTTTTTTTATTTATTTTTTTTTAATAAAGTTTCGTCTTTTTGAGAGACTTATAGTGCGCATGCGTGTCTTTTCGCGCATGCGCATTGCGTATGACTCAGGACAGCGGGCATTGAAAGGTGACATTTTGTCGTCCCGCTTTCGGTGTTTTTTATTAAAATGTCGGCTCTAGGGAGGACAGTGAGTGTCCTCAGAGCAGGAGCACAGCTCGTCAGACGTGGACCTCAGCACAAATTTATAAGGAAGTAAGTGTTAAAGTGGAAGTTTCTACAATGCTAAGCTAACTGTGCTAACAGGCTCAGTACAAACAAGAGCACCGCGAATGCAGTGATATCAGCTCCTAAAGCCTGACAAGTTATTTTGACTTTAACCTCGAAATAAGTACAGACTAATATACTAATTCATCCGGGCGCACGGTTAAAATGTGCAAACCATGTGTGTTGGTGCAGGTTTTGTTGCACAATCAGACTGTGTGTGTTGTAACGGAAATAATCAGTAGCAGGTTGGTGTGATAAATCAGTCTAGTTACTACACAGGTGTTATTATTATTATTATTATTATTATTATTATTATT
>JAOTRN010000017.1:310167-320679 GCA_028566695.1 Bagroides melapterus
ACACACACACACACACACACACACACACACACACACACACACACACACACACACACACACACACTCACACACACTCACACACACTCACACACACTCACACACACACACACACACACACACACACTCACACACTCACACACACTCACACACACTCACACACACTCACACACTCACACACTCACACACACTCACATACGCGTGCGGCTTCCCCTTAGACGGGCCTCCGTACAGCGCTCCAGTCAAGGCCTCACAGCTTCTTTCTACAGTTACATAAATGACACACACACACACACACACACACACATTCCTACTCCTGAAACGAACACAACCACAATAACGACCCAAACATGAGGCCATGTTTCAATTACATTATTAACGCAGCTACATCAGGCTGTAACCATGACGCTGAATCATTTCCAGCCCTTCACATTGTGGTTATTTAATAGATTTATATTTTATTTCAAAACATTTTTTTCCCGTGAGAACATCTCGGAGCGGCAGGACACATCTGCGTAGTATCAAGACATTAAAATGGGAACTCCAACAGGATCTAACATTTTAGTAACAGCAACTCATTTTCCATAAGAAACCACTGGAAGTGATGCGATTGCCATGGCGACCATCAAGGTCCTAACCCAGGACTAGAAAAAAAAAGTGAGTGACGCCAAATGAAAACAGCCGCAGCTTAGCACGGCTAGCAAACAACAATCACAGAGGTGCCTTGTAGAGTTTTTCCTTACTTTGTGCTTTACGATTTCCAGTTAAAGCATCATCATCATCATCATCATCAGAGTAACAGTATGAGAAAACAATCAGTTGCTAGTGTGTGTTGCGTTTTGCTAGCGTACGTTATGGCGCTAATAAACAGCCGACGTAATCAAACATCGATCTGATAGCTCACGTGATAGAACGTCTCTAAGGTGAAAGTCAATACGAACAGATCGTCACTAATTAAATGAGATAAAAACATCTCCAGCCAGGTGAGAGACGATCATCAACACGGAGGGACGAACACCAGAGAAAAACTTTTACACTTTTTCTTATCTGCTGCAATCCAATCTCACTACCGTAGCTCATAGCTGCTGTTTCTCACCTACATAAAGATCCAAACTGATCTTCTTAGAGATGTTTATAGTAAAATATAATCTGATAAAGTGTCTGCATTTGTGCTGCTTTGCTGTTCATGTTATTTATTTATGGTGTAAACACCGCTGCTGGATTTAAGCTCGTAGCAGCAAAACAAGACTCAGCGACTGCTTCAGGAACCAACAGCTACAACCAAAATGACTGGAGCCTCCATCTGAGAACATTCTCCGTTTGCCCCGCCCACTTATCTACTACTGTCAGTTGATCCGCCTCCTGTTGTTATACATGAACGACTCTTGCCGAACTGTTGTACCAAAACATTCCAGTGTGGATGAAGGAACCAGAACCAAAACATCTGGTACGTTATAATAGTGGACAGGTGTTTGGTGGAAACAGAACCCAGAGGTTCAGAAGCAGAAACAACTGAAACATCTGGAACTCTGTACAAAGAGCAAAGTTCATGTTCTCATTCACAACAAATAATCAGACCACAGAAAGAAATAGAAACTCGCATGTACAATCACACACACACTCACACACGCGCACACACGTGCACACGCGCGCACGCAGGCTTTAAGGTTTCAACACCATGGCAGCAGCCTCTACAGAGCCTGCGATCAACACTGGGCTAATGCAACTCAATAGTGTATGTGTGTGTGTGTGTGTGTGTGTAGTGTCTAATTTTACGAGCCTAGAAGCTCTTCAGCCTCCACCAACACAGCTGTCAAAAAATTAAACACACACCATCTATGAATCATTACACATTTAACTACGCAAATATGAAGTGTGTGTGTGTGTGTGTGTGTGTGTGTGAGAGAGAGAGAGACTTATTATTACCCTATAGCTCACATTTTTTATCCATTTTCAGTTTCATTTAAACAGTTAAACATTTATTAAACACACAGAAGTGTAAATATTCTCTGAATCAGTCAGTACAACATTAGATATTTGCTGAATATTTGAGTGAATATTCATATTTAAAAGGAACCTCTTCCACGTCCGAGTGGAAATGTACAGAAAATGGTAAATAAATGTTTAATCATTTCTAATTGATCGCAATGTAAATACTTTGTGTTGTGTCTTTGAAAAACAAATTTAAAATAATAAGTAAATTAACCTAAAGGGTTCTGCAGCTGACAAGGAAAATATTTTAAAATTAAAACAGCTCAAGGTTTTAGATTTTAGATCATTAGAAAGCAGCTCAGTGGAATATTTTAATGTGTAAAGAAATAAGAAAAATAAAAAACAATTTAGCGCTAAAATAATTTACTTTTATTTTTTATTATTTAACACTAGAATTATTTTATGTTCAGCTTTTGTGAGAGAGAGAGAGAGAGAGAGAGAGAGCGAGAGATAGAGAAAAAGAGATTATTGTTATTAATAAGACCAGAAGTGTCTTTTTTCCTTTAAAGTCTTTAAATTCATCAGTCCTGATTCCTGCTGATGATTTGCGTATTTAACGCGAAATTTGAAATTTCCAGAAATTACATTTTATTATAATTAACACACACACACACACACACAATATATATATATATATATAGTTAATGTATGTGTGTGTGTGTGTGAGTGTGTGTGTGTGTGTTCGTCCTATATGATGTCGCAGCTGCAAATGGCTGCAGGAAGCTGCAGTGCTAACAGGACACACACACACACACACACACACACGCACGCACACACGCTTGCTTGCTTTCTTACCCGAGTTCTTTTGCATTCCTTTTCACATCAGTGTGTGCTCTTCCTCCTCCGATGTTCCGTCACTGTGTTTTTCCTCTTCTCGTTTCCGTGAAACGTTTTTTCTGTCTCGTGCTTTCTTTCTGTCCCGCATGCACATGCATTAATGTAACCTACACACACATACACACGGTACTGTGTGACAATGTGAAAGTTCCTCGTGTTTAAGATAGTAAAGTTAGGATACTATTCTGCGCGAGCCAGGTATTTAAAAAAGCGCAATCAGAGACACGCGCGCGCACTCGAGCGGGATTAGTATTGTTGTTGTTATTAATTATGATCGCTTCTTTAACATTAGCACACGCTTTTGTTTTGCACTCGTCTTGTTCTTCACGTCTCGCTGCTCCACTTTAATCCAGTTCAGTTCCGTACCGTGCAACTTTCTCTTTATCCCGTTTCTCCTCGCGGTGCTCGTTGCTCACTCCAGTGCCCTGGAACTTTTTTCGTAAACGTGTGTGTGTGTGTGCACCCGCTCATGTGTGTTTATCTCATTCCTATGGCGAGAAGTTGGCGCCAGCGCTAGCACACACCGAGGCGTGGAGGAGAAGAACGCGGATACGCATCAGAAATCATTTGCGCGCATTATTTTCTTTTCTATTTCTTGTCGTATCCACGAGCGATAAAATAAAACAGAGCGCGCGCCTGCCTTCTGGAGCGTATGACAAAAACCACACACATACAAACTTTGAACCCACGTCAAAAAAAATCGCACACACACGTCGAACTTGGACCCCAACAGAAAAGGGGGCTCGGTTGTAATGACGCCCCGCCTCAGATCCTCCGCGCACTAACCGGCCCGAGCGCGCGCTCCTGCGAGCTCATTCTATTTTCTGTCTTTATTTTTTTTAAGGGCCACGCCGCGCGCCCCGTTCTCTCACGTTCAGACGTTTGGGACGACACCCACCCATAGACACGCGCGCACACACACACACACACACACATATACACATACACACGTACGCACGTAAGGGGTGTGTCGTGACGTCACACAGCGAAGAGGTAAACAACTCGCTCTGTCCGCGTGAGAAACCGAAAAATAAATTATTTGAAATTAAGAACGAATTAAAGAAACGCGCGTCGTTTTATACTGCGTGAAAAATCCTCAGGTTTCTGCTCTATGTTTCAGTGTAATAAGTATAAAAAAATAAGCAGGTTTAATAAACATGTGGGAGTCACGGGATGCACAGTTGCCAGATCCGTGGATTTCACTCGCGGTCATAGTTATACATTATACATTACATATATTTTTTAATTTAGAATTTCCATCCAGGATCAGTGGCGCAGTCATGGAAATCACAGCATATAACAACAACAACAACAACAACAACAATAATAATAATAATAATAATAATAATAATAAGAAGAAGAAGAAGAAGAAGAAGAAGAAGAACAATGATTTCTGTTAGTGACGTCACATAAACGTGGCCGCTCATAGCATCAACAGTCAATAAAATCCAATACATTGCTGACAGTTTGCGCCGAACAAAAGACAAACGTGTCTGTTTTCCTCACGCAGCAGCGCGAACACACAAAGGAGGAAAATGATTAAGAGAAATTATTTTTTTTTTACTTCCTCCCAATAATAACGGAATAAAACCTGCTTTTGTGATGATGAACCCGAGTTCCTCCTCTCCCCGAAGCTGATCATTTCTGAACCCTGACTGTTTTATTCCTCTTAAACCACAGCAATGTTCCAACAATTACATTTTCTTTATTAAACAAACCCCAATTTTCACCTGCAACATGTTTTAAAAAAAAACAAAACAAAAAAAACAGACTCATCAAACAGATCCGAGCGAAATACTGTAATAAATCCGCTATTTCATGCACTGCTGTTATAGCTTTAACATGATTCAATCTCTACCAAATATAATAAGTAAGGAATAAAATGTGCGTGTGTGTGTGTGTGTGTGTGTTTACAGGACGATACTGAAGTGGTGTGATGAAGTGGAGTTGTTTATATCAATTTGTAATTGTGTAAAAAGTTGCTGTGGTGTAAGAGGAATAAACACTTAGGGGTTTGCTGTCATGGGAAAATAAAAACACTTTTTTAAATTGTTTTCTATAAAAGCCCGCATTTATTACAGATTTAATTATATATTTAATTATGTATATTAATTAATTAAGATTTAATTATGTATAGATATGAGGTCACACTATAACAGTGTAGCTGAAACATTTTGAGTTTTGGTGTTAATTCAGTTGTATATTGTGCTTTTTATTCTAACAGATCTGGCAACCCTGAGGGGATGTTTTGAGTGTGTGCTGATGTGGGTCACTGCACCCATGGGCTTCTCACTCTCACATGGGTGTGTCCATGTCTTGTGCAATAATGCAGTCCTGGAGGTATGTGTCCATTTGGGGGGCCTAGTGTGTGTTTGTGTGTGTGTTTGTGTGTGTGTGTGTGTGTGTGTGTGTGTGTGTGTGTTCGTGTGTACACCCTCGCATGAACCCCCTGATACATATCATAGAAGAAAATTGCTTACATGAATTCACATATGTATGTAAATGTGTATGTATGTGTATGTATATATATATATATGGGGGGGGGTACGTCAAGGGCAGAGCTGTTCAGTTTGGTGTGAATGTCAGAGCACAAGGTGAAGGAAAGAGGGAAAAAACAGAAAGAGCTGATGTGTTGGAATGAGAGGAAGAGGCCACGCTGAGGCGTGCAGCAAGCTACGGGTTGGTATTGTGCATGAGGGGGGAGGGGAGGCGGCTTTCCGTTATCCTGTTTCCATCTGTCCACCACTCACCAGTGTGTGTGTGTGTGTGTGTGTGTGTGTGCTATTGTCTGGAGGCATGTATGGCTGTGTTTATGATCCTGGGACAACTGTTTGTTCCCTAAACACATCACTTTAAAACTGTAAATACTTTAATAATGTGATCATTAATGTGCTAATGTGTTATTAATGCTTAATTAATAATAATAATGACTCACGTCACAGCTTTCTTTTTTCAACATGTTGTACGTTTCACTCGCCTCAGCAGTCACGTCACACACTGAAATATTTCCAGTCATATTTGAATCATTTGCATGGCAGAGGTGATTGGTCCATAAATCTTCAGCGACATCACAAGTTGAGGTTATTTTGTAAAGGTAGCTCCGCCCCCAAACAGTTCAGAGTTCAGAGTAAAAATAAAAGTCAATAAAAGTGATTTGTAGATGTTTGCAGCTCTGTGTAGTTCTACATTCTAGAGTAAATCATTTGATGATACAATGAAATGATTTTAAAATAAAACATTTTGATACGGAAAGACAAAAAAAAGCAGCAGGTTTATTGTTGTCACATGCAGCACTTTAAATTCCTTCCAGCTGATTTCTACACAAATCTTTATCGAGTTTTATTAAATCATTTCCATTGATTCTACTTCAGATAAATCGCCTCATATCAGTGTGAGGAGTACATTTTGCTGTTTGAGCTGAAGATCATGTTTTCTCTTCCTCTGTGGAGCTGAACGTTTACATTGTGTGTGTGTGTGTGTGTGTGTGTGTGTGTGTGTGTGTTGTGCGTGTGTGTAGCTGAGTTAGACTACACTGCTGTGACTCAGCTGTTTCTGTGACCTTTATTAATTCACCTAATTTAAAAAAAGACAAACCATAATCATTTGTTCAGAGATTTGTTGCTACACAGCAGCTTGAGGAACATTTTTTTAAACATTTTAATATTTGTAATCCCAGATTATAATCCCAGACTAATCCCAAACTGTAAACTTAAAAATACAGATTAATAAATATTACAGAAAGCTTTGTTAAGACGACGAATGCAATATTTGGCCTGGGAAGTGAATCAGATAGGGGAGGAGCTAATTTCAGGGTCAGAAAAAAGTAAGCAAAAAAAAAAAACTCGCCGTACACACAACAGGCTGAAGATTTAAAATGTAGCTTTAAAAAATAGGATTATTAAAAACATCAAAATATAACAGATTGAACCTTTAATATAAAACATTACATCCACTTCCTGTTTGTTTAGCTCTGGAAGAAAGTATGTATTAAAGAATGTAAATAAAATAATACGTTTTTGTGGTCCAGTGTGTTCTGATGTTGAGATCATCAGCAGCCTTTAATCACCAAAACACTGACGTATTTTAAAGCAAGCAGTTTGTAACTCTGTAAATATCGCACAGTGTTTCAGGGGATTCGTATAAAAATATATAAAAACATCTTCACATTGACACGCTGAGATCAGATCAGGAGTTTTTTATTTAATTCAGATTGTTAGTGGTTGCTCACTCTAACATCAGGTACTGTAGATAAACACACACAGGTTTCACGGCTGCTACATCACCACGTCGGCCAATATTCAGATGTGATAAATCCTCCCACAGCTCACTTTATAATCAGCTGATTTTTTTCTGTCCAAATCATCACAAATTTCTGTTTATGGTGAAATATTTACACTATCGAAAGCTACGAATGAATGAGAGAATCATCCTCCTCATCCTCCTCATCCAGACTTACATGGGTTACAGTAATAGACAAGATAAAGATCACATGATGCAGTAAAACTTTGATCTTCTGGTTTTAAAGGAATCAGCTCTGTTGACGTTCTGTTGAATAAAAAACTTTTTTCTATCCTGTCTGTTTTTTTTCCCTCTGTCCATCTCCCCTGTGCGTGTTGGACGTGTGTACGTGATGCAACAGGCCATGAACTGTGCAGAGAACACAAACAGCAACAGGAATGTGCGGGAAAAGAGCTTTACAATAGGATTGCATCACCGAGGGTCAAAGGTCAAGGCTGTCCAGCCAATCATCACACAGCATAGAAAAGCATGGAGAGGAATGTGAAGAACTAAACGAACTGGTGTGTGTCTTGAACAATTCGTGCTTAGAGGGTTTTATTTGTTATTTATTTTTTCATAGCCCTGAATTGTTGGATTTGTTTACAGTGTCTGTGACTAAAGGCACAGATGTAGTCTGAAAAAAGTCCAGGAAAAGAGAAAAGAATGTCGCTTGTGGAGTCTGATTGTTCGTCTGAAGTCTTTGAACAGAAATAGTAAAGAAAACGTCCTTCATGGGTCACGGCTGCAAACACTGAGTGGGTCACATGATTACTCAAAATAAATAAACACCATAATCCCTTCTAAAGGCACGGACGATCTAACTTATACGATATACTGAAGAGAGGGTGAAAGTTTTACTTCTCTTTTAGCACAGCAATATGTGACAAACTTTATGAATCCATAAATCCATTAACAGTTAGATTTAGATTCCTGGTGTCACTTCTCTTATAACAGCTGTAACCAGAGCTGTAAACTAATATAGTTAATAAAACAGACACAGACAACTTAACACGACTGCTTTACCTTAACATGACTTACAAAGCGCTGTCACTGAGAGTCCTATCGATAATGTGTCGTTCACTAACAAATCGATTCTTTAAATCGGATCTTTTAGGTGACTCACATAGAGGAGTCTCATACGCTGTTGATTCTGCGTAATGATGAAGAATTTTATTAGCATCTGATTAGTGTCGGTACAAAATAACATTTTAAATGGATTTCTATTATGAATAATAGACGAGTTGTTAAATTAGTGAAATGAATACCTGAAAAAAAATATGCAGAAAATGACGTCGTCTGCAATAAAGACAATTTTAAGAAAATTGGTTAAAAAATAAAAGCGAGGTACCGCTGGATTCATCGCCGTATAGAGCAGTATGTCTCCATAGACTTGAATAGACATCCGCTTTAATCTCACCCTTTCAATATGGCGACCATGTTGACGTATTGGATTCGATATCGAAGCATGCTAGCAATATTCTATAAAAACATTATCCAGTTAAAGCTATGGACTTTTACAGTGCTGTTAATTCCTTTTTTTAAGTTAATTGTATTGTTTTTATACCACCTCTTTGTATTTTTCTTTATTCTTTATTTCCTTTTATGCTATTTTATTGTTCAAGATTTGAATATTATGTCATTGTATTTCTATGTTATTTGTTAATATTTGTTCTTGAGACAATAAGAAAAAAAAGCAATATCTGTAAAGGGTTATGAGCAGCGCCCTCTCGCGGTTATTTCATAAAACGACTTGTTACATACCACATGCTTTATCTATTCAATTCGCCATAGCGCGCTAATGAGCTGTAGTTATAAATTAACATTTGTGAAATATAACTTAATTCTTTAATCATTAATGCACCACAATGTAAGTGTCCCAGAAATGTCGTAAATAGGCAACAGGTTTAACGTTTTTCAAGAACACTTCCTCGTTACCTGGTTAAGTTTTGGCATTCAAGCCCTAATATTTATTATTATGATCTATATGTTATAACTGATCTCTGAGACGATTATTAAATATTTCCAATTCTAAACGCTGGTGTATTATATTTTGTATATATTGTCTTTATAAGGAACAATTCCGGCATACGTTGCACGCGCCTGGTCCCATGGTGTAATGGTTAGCACTCTGGACTTTGAATCCAGCGATCCGAGTTCAAATCTCGGTGGGACCTCGTCTTTTTTTCCCCCAATTTTTTTCTGTTTTTACAGAAATATTTATTCAGCGATAAAGGAAAGAAACTCAATTTATTTCATCATGTTGTTTGTTTTTTATATTATGTTGAAAAGAAAACGACACCTAAACAACAGCAGGTGTTTAACCTTCTCCTCCTCATGAATCTAATATAACTCTTAATGTTCATAAAAATACATAAAAAGGAAAAATGATTTAATGGAAATTAAAAATGGACATTATAATTTAACTTTGGTTATTAAAGTAAATTATAAGTCAATAATAATTATAAATGTAATTATAATCAACATTATAATATTCATGTCATCATGCTGTATATCACTGTCACCTGTATAAACACAAAGCTGTCAGATATGACAGTGTTTATTGGACTCATGGAAAAAAATATCTCCCACTATATCAAATGTATATTGTGAAGAATAAAAGATTCAGTGTTGTGTTGTTTTATTAAAATAATCAACAACATAGTGAGATGAAGTGGAGTATAATTCTTCTTATTATACTATTCTCCTATAACTGAACCTCCTGAATGTTCTCTCTTTTTATTTTAATAAGACAATAAAAAAGAAATGTAAACTCGTCTGTCCTGAAGATTTCAGGAGACTTATTACACCTTTATCTCGGACTGGTACAAAGTCCTGACACTGGAGACTCCTTCCACACATCATACATAAACTTCTTTGCACTTCACCATATCAACAGTTTGAACAATTTCTTTCCCGTTGTGTTGCTGTGTACGTCCCTGTGAATATGTTGTTATTATGGAAATGATAAGTACAATAACGAGTGCCCTGACAACCAGACTGTGTAACACTTTCTTCCCCCAAGCCATCAGACTCCTAAATAAATTAAGCTGATTTGCACCAAATACACACACATACACACAAAACTCTGGACTGCACTGATTGTCAAAACACACACCCCATAAACATTCATTCATGTTCACAATCTACAGATAAACAAATGTTTACATGCCGTCTTTGCACATTGCATTTTGCACACTGTTTTCTGGGTATTATAATATTTTGAAAACAACTCATTACCTCGTCATCTCCAAACTGCTGCTATTTCACTTTAACTTAAAGTCTGCGCTGTTTTTTGTGTTTCTTGTCTACTGTGTCGTGTCTTGTGTTTTTGTATTGTCTGTCTGCACTGTCTGGTTGTTTTCTGTCTGCACTGTCTGGTTATTTTATGTCTGCACTGTCTGGTTATTT
>JAOTRN010000017.1:349014-359163 GCA_028566695.1 Bagroides melapterus
CACACACACACACACACACATTAGTTTACAATATTTTAGTAGTTAAATGTGCAGAGGTAAACAGTGATTAATGGACATTTAAAATGGAGATTTAAAACACTCACTGCATTAAGCTAATACAAGTTGAACATTTAAACTTTTTACACTGCTCATATCTGGAGTTTTCCCTCATTTAACACACTGTCTCGAGGTGTCAGGTGTGTTACTGCTGGACAAACACAGGAGTTAAAGAATTCATGTACCTCCATGGTGTGTAGATTCACTGGCTGTGCGCTCGTGATCACTGGGGGTCGCCTCGCTGCGCCAGCTCGGGTCTCTGCACACAGAACATCATCATCCTTTAAACGAGTGTCAGAAATCTGTGACACTGGATAACGTTAGCTCACTGAGCTGATCTGATCTCCTGAGCTGGAACTGAGCTATTAATAATGAACAGGATCATACTGAAGGGGAACTGATCAAATCACATGAATATTAAGAACGTTTCTGTGTATGAACATTTTAATGAACAACTTCACCATTTATAGTTAATAATAAAAAGCTATACTATAAATAAGTCTCCGCTAAATATTCAGTAATACAGTCCAGTGCTAAAAGTGACTAAAGCAAGACATGATAAAATTCACTGTGCTTCACGTTCCCCGTGCCAACATCAGCCGCCCCGCCACCCCCAAAATTTCCCCCTCCTGCCTCCTGGTCCTTTACCGGTCCCGAGGTCGTCTGTCTGAGGGTCTGGGCTTGTCTTCTTCCAGCTGCCTCTGCAGTCTCTCCTGCTCCTTCTTCAGACGTTCCTCCACTTCCCTCTCTTTGGCCGCCGTGTCCACGGGTTTTGCCGCTCCGAATATAGAGGACCGACTCGGGTTGGCCTGAGGTGATGAGCCCCCGCTCTGCTCCTCCTCCTTCGGCACGCTGCGGGGTTTCAGGTTCAGTTTGGGTCTCTGAGGAGGAGCTGCAGGAAAAAAAAGGTCAGTGATGATTAATAATCAGCATAAGGGCTAATTAACTGGAGGCCTGAAAAAAAAAGTACAAACTGGAATTATTGATGAAGAAAAAAATGGTTATAAAAGAAATCATGATTCCCTCAATCGCTCAGAAAAGTGAGACAATTCATCACAATATCACTACATTTATATATACACACAGTACAATATAATAATATATATGTATAATATATTTAATATTTGCTCCATACCTCTCTCTTCACGTCTGTCGTCCCGTCTTTCGTAGCGTTCTTCTCCATAGCGATCTCCATCTCGCCTGTCATCATAATCACGCCTGTAGCCGCTGCCGAACGCCCGCCGTCCTCCGCCGCGGGAGTCATAACCTGTGAGTCACACGCCCACGTGTTTATTTACATTTACTAACGTGTTTATTTACATGTCACTAATAAATAAAGAATAATGATAAATATTTGCGTATTGTACTATTATCGTATTAGCACTTACCTCCGCGGTCGTAGTCCCTGCCCCCTCTGTCTTCATAGCGATCCCTGCGGTCCCGGTCTTCATAGCGATCCCGGTCGTCATAACGATCCCTACGGTCTCGGTCCTCAAACCGGTCACGCCCGCCGTAGCGATCGTCACGCCGCGGCCCGTCCCTATACCGATCTGACTCATAGCGATCACGTGACCCTGAGAGAAAGAAACAAGGGACAGATGATAAAGAAAGCGGTAAATGAATGGAGAGAAATTGTGTGAGAGTCATATCATGTGATTAATGACATACTCTCTCCAAAACCGTCGTCCCTGCGCGGCCCATCATCCTGCTCCACGCTGGGACGAGCTCTCCAATCAGAATCTGTCTTGTCAGGACCGCCATCACCTCCACGCCCACGATCACGGTCTCGGTCACGCCCTGACATCGAACCGCCGTCTCGCTCTGTGAAACAAACACCGTCAGAAAAAAAATTATTTAACATCACTGAATAATTTCCTGACGGCTTTCACACACTGTTTATTTTCAGAGTCTGAGGATGAAACACAAAACTCCACTTAAAATTTATTTAAAGAACAAAAAAGAAGGGTGCGTTGATGAGCATGTACCCACATTTATTATTACATTATAATACAATAAAAATAGGACTAGAATAGGACTTCTTTTTACATTTTTTTCCCTTTTTAATTTTTAGATTATAAAAAATTATGACCTGCATATATAAATGTTTAGCTTTACATTCTATTTTTTATTTAAATGCATTAAATTGGCAGGAACTGGTGATTATCAATACTGTAATCTCACACTTACCTTTATCATTGGACTGATCTGCAATATCTACACGGATGCGTCTGTTCCCCAGGTTCTACACGCACACACACACACACGTTTATGTAAAGCACTACACCTTGCTGTAAATAACAGTGTGTGTGGAGTGTAACTCTACCTCCTCATTTAGAGTGAGCGCACGGAGCAGTGAGTCGACATCATCAAACTCCGCGTAGCCAAAACCCTTCAGTCGCTCAGGATTACTGGGTTCACGCGGCAACCGCACAGCACTGATCTGAGAACACACACACACACACATTCACATGTCTATTCTCCAACACAATAACAGATAGACACTTTCCTAAACTACAAAACATGTTAATTGTTTTATTTTCTGCATGTTATTAGCTTCTTAAATGTGTAACATCAGGATCAATGTGTTACATTACACTGTAACACTACAGTGTAACTTCAATTCAGTTTTATTTGTATAGCGCTTTTAACAATGGACATAATATCAAAGCAGCTAATTTTGAATTTTTGTATTTCCTAGTATAATGTTACATTTTTTTATGTTCATGTTCTGTATAGCTGCTTTGAGACTATCTCCATTGTTAAAAGTGCAGAACATGAACATAAGTTTAACATTACACTAGAAAATACAAAAATGACAAATTCAAAATTAACAGACATACAGTCTTCATAGACTTCATAATGTAACATTACTGCATAACTTCTCAGCATAACACTACAGTGTAACACTACAGTTTAACGTCATAGTGTAATACTGTGCGCTGCTGAAGTCTAGAGACTCCACCTTCAGAGCAGGGGACAGGACAGCCTTAAGAACAGCAAGTGCCAAACTGTCCCGAGCCATCAGAGAAGCAAAGCGCACACATACACAGACAATCCACAGCAACTTTCAGGACAGCAGAGACACCCAGTGCATGTGGCAGGGCATTTGGGCGATCATGAAAAACAAGGCAGCTTCACCTGCCTGTGACAGTGATGCCTCCGTCCCAGATGTGCTGAACAACTTCTAGGTTCGGTTCAAAGTGCAAAACAATGTAGCAGCTAGGAAGAACATCCCTCCTCCCATTGACCAGGTACTCTGTCTATCCATGGACGAGGTGAGGTTAACCCACAGAAGTCTGCTGGACCAGACAACATTCCTGGCAGGGTGCTCAGGGAATGTGCAGAACAGCTAGTAGATCCTCAACATTTCCCTGAACAGCGCTGTATCGTCTCCGTGCCGAAGAGGTCTACAGTGTCCTGCCTCAATGACTACTGTCCCGTCGCACTCACACTATTGTAATGAGGTGCTTCGAGAGGCTCGTCATGAAGCAGAACAAGAACCAGCTACCACTTTCACTGGACCCCCTGCAGTTTGACTATCATCCAAACTGCAACACAGACCATGCCATTATTATGACCCTTCATTTAGCCCTCACCCACCTGGACACTAAAGACACGTTCAAATGCTGTTCATAGACTTCAGTTCAGCATCAACACAATCATCCCTCAGCACCTGATTGAGAAGTTGAGCTTGCTGGGCCTAAACACCTCTCTCTGCACCTGGATCTGGGACTTCAATCCGGATCGGGAACAGCATCTCCAGCACCACCACTTTGAGCAGTGGAGCCCCTCAGGGCTGTGCGCTCAACTCACTGCTTTTCACTTTGCACAGTTCGAATCACATCATCAAGTTCACTGATGACACGACCGTGATGGGTCTCGTCAGCAAGAACGACGAGTCAGCATAAAGAGAGAAGGTGCAACCACATTGACGGATCCTCTAGGGAGGTTGTCAAGAGCACCAAATTCCTCGGTGTTCATTTGGAGGAGAACTTCATCTGGTCACTCAACACCAGCTCCATCAGCAAGAAAGCCCAGCAGCGTCTCTGATTCCTATGAAGGCTGAGGAAAACCCATCTCCACACACTATTCACACACACACACATTATGTTCTTTCCTCTATTTTTGCACATGTACTGTAGAATATACAGTATGTGCACTGGTTGGTGCTGCTTTTGTGTGTTGTCTTGTATTGTTTTGTCTATTTGTCTGCACTTGTCTTGCTCTATTCTCACTAGGTTGCACAGATGCACTTTATGTGGCTAACTTACTTAGCTATGTCCTTAGCTCTGTGTTGTTCCTTGTAGCTCTGTCTTTTGTTCTATGTAGCACTGTGGAGATGATCAGGAGCTACAAATATCTAGGGCTGCAGCTGGATGATAGCTGGACTGGACTATGAACATAGGCACTCTCCTTAGGGAGGGCAGAGCCATCTATACTTCCTTAGGAGGCTCACATCCTTCAACATCTGCAAAAGTGTAACACTGCAATAATGTAACACTACAGAGTAACGACATATTGTAACTACACCGTAACACTACATTGTAACTTCATAGTGTAACACTACAATGTAACTTCATAGTGTAACGCTACAGAGTAACAATACAATTTAACATCAAACATCTCACAACTACATCTCATAGCATAACCTCAGTTACTGTACAGCGTATAACTTCACTGTATAACTTCACCTCACAGAATAATTTCACATCACTGTAAATCAGAATCTCTTCAGAGTTCACATGGTGTGCTGTATAACCCTCTGGAAAAATAATGACAACAACAGTATCTATGGTGTTATTGTTTATATCTCTACTATAGCTCTTTTTAATTCTAACCTTTTGAATACCGGATAGTTGATCACACAAAAAACCCTCTTTCTTTTTCTTTGACAGTTTCATTAATCATTCTGACAGAGGGCCGGAGTTGAGCTCTGTAGATCAAACACACAAGATCTAAAGCTCCTGTTCTTCCTCATGACAGACTCCAGTGCTGAATCTCACGAGACATTATAGAGCATGTGGATTGTTTACGTCATGTTTACTGGACATGTAGTACACCATGTAGGATTCCACAGCATCTCTATTTACTCTAGTCTGGACTGCACTAGTCTCACCGCCAGGCCTCTGAAGAACTGTTTGATGGACTCTTCAGTGACATCGTAGGGCAGATTTCCGAGGAAGGCAGTGTAGGGCGGGCTGCGAGGCAGACGCGAGCGGTCGACGTTCGGCTCCCGGGCCGCACGAGGAGCCGTGGGCAGTATGGAACGATCGATAGGCGGGGCACGATACGAATCCTCAGGGGTGTGCCAGGAAGTGGACACTGCAGAGACACAGACAGGAAGGTGTTAGAGGAGAAGACCACAATCCTGATGAATGTAAAAACAGTATGAAATTATAATAAAGATGAAATTAAAATGAAAGCAGTTGTTCAGTCTGACAGGTCTACAGTCGTACACACTACACCGAAATCCTGCACTTATAACTCTTTTAAATGCCTTAGCACTTATTTTAACACCTTCTCCATCCAGGTCTTCAGTCTCATCTGCCCAGCTGGTGGCCTTTGCAGCCTGATAAGCCGGCTGTCCTGAACCACTGCTATCCTCTGCCAGGAAGTCTGTCAGAGTTAAAGTCTTCCCCTTCTTCTTATTCTTCTTAGCTGCAAAAAGCAGGAATAATAAAAAAAAAAAAATCATCACTGTTTAAACAGAAAGAAAGTTCTGGTGTTGTGTTAAGTTCTGAATTCTGTTTAGTTTTCAACAGCAGCAGCTGACAGTAGTGCAGATTTGTGTTAATGCTTTATTATATTATGGATGTTAATGTAATTGCAGGAGGAATAAACTTGCTGTTCGTGGAGAAGGATGAACTTCAGGGAGATTCACTTATCACTCATTATTTTACACACTGCAGCTTCATGTAAAAGTAAGGATGTGTAGCTGTTGAATGTGATAGCCTCTCTAAACCACATGGACTTACAGATAAACACGTCTCAGTGAGAGAAGAG
The DNA here is from genome assembly GCA_028566695.1 of Bagroides melapterus. Taxonomy (NCBI): domain Eukaryota; kingdom Metazoa; phylum Chordata; class Actinopteri; order Siluriformes; family Bagridae; genus Bagroides; species Bagroides melapterus. The sequence continues at coordinate 355,075 of JAOTRN010000017.1, forward strand.
CGATAAAGTGCTTGACACCTCGAATACAGATAAAAAGTAGAACGTTAGTGTGCTGTAGTGACACTCACCAAAAAATAAAGAAAAACATAATACAAAAAATAAAAGCCTTATCCCAGAGATGTCGCAGCAACGTTAAGATCTCCTTTTGAACATCAAGTTTCACAATCCAGTTCATATTCTTCATTTCTCTCATTAAACACTTTAATACCGATCATGAGAAGTTGTGTTAAAGCGGCCGTATGAAACATGACCAGTATTCAGTATGAATGTGTTTATTGTGTTTTTCTCAGCAGTGTTAATATGGAAAGGAGTTATTTTTTTAGTTTTAGATTTTGTTTTAAATGATTAAATAACAGAAATGTGTCCTGATCTGATCAGGAACATACTCCCCATGTTAGTCTGGAGATTTCTTCATCCCTCTCCAGTCCCTATCTACTTACATCAACACGTGATTCTGACACGAGTGAGACTGACATCAAGCACAGTACACTGACGCTGAGTGTTTCAGAGCACGCTCGGTCCGGAAGGGACACACACCGGAGAGCACGTGGACACTCAGGTTATACTGACTAGATGTTTGTGTTATTTTTCCAGAAACAAATTCATCACAGTTAACAGAAAAAAAGGGGAAATGTTCATCAACATCCCAATACATTTGGCAATAACAGTGAGTAGATGTGTAAAAAAAAAAAAAGATGATATAGATCATTAATAACCCATTCACACAGTCAGTTTTTCATACACGTAACATTTAATCTGATTCAAACTTAAATGCATGTGTGAAGAAGAGGTTTAGGTCTCAATGTTACCATGAAAACAAGATGCACAAACAAACCACAAAAGCTGTGTGTCTCCCACTCTGCTGATCTCCTACACTGGCTTCTGTAGCTGAACACATCAGATTTAAACACTGATGCTTCAATACAAAGACAAAAACAGAGCAGCTCCCTCTTACCTCAAAGCCCTCATCACTCCTCACACTGCACCTCACACCCTCAGATCTACCAGCACTGCTCGACTGCTCCCACCATCTCTCAAAGTAAGAGGTATATACTGAACAACTGAGACATGAACTGTCTTTAAATGACAGGTGAAGAACTACCTTTAACTGCAACTCTCATTTTTTTTTTTTTTTAAGTATTTTAGGTAGATAGGATCCTAAGTCTGTAACCTAAAAAAAAAAAAACTAGTGAACTAGTGGTGATGTTTTCATTTATATAGACTTCAGAGCACTTTGCATGTCGCTCTGGACAAAAAAAGTGTAAGAAATTCCATAAATGTAATGTAATGATGTCATGAGAGCAGGAACTTTGCTCAGCATTTCATATCAGACAACGATCAGTTTCTTAACTTGGACTGGACGATACACCAAAACCATCACATCAAATCATATCACCATACTTCAGATCACTATCAGTTTTTCTATAAGAAACAATACCTATCATGATTTACAGGTGTTTATACAGGTAACTGTCAGGGGATAAAAATGAGAACATGTAAAAAAAACTGAGCTTCAAGCAAAAGTGAAATTTAAAATAAATAATAAACTTTTCAAACTTCTCAGTGATAAGGACACTGGTGATATCTCAGGAAAGTGAACTGTGTACACAACTCACAATTAATAATGAGCTGGACTCCAAACTATAAGCAGTGTGAACTCAGGCTGTAACGCTGACACTAAACCCCACTCCACAAGCCCACAATATCTTTGGATCAGATTACGTGTAGTGCGACACGTGTAAACAGAGATTAGACACTGAGTGTCCAGATCAGCTAAAGTTATACAGATGTAAACACAAACCATTATTAAAGACAAAATTACAGAATGTTTTTATTGCCCAGCAGCACAGAATCTGACGGTGAAAGTAATCAGATACGCTATTACTATTATAAAGAAAACAGCATTTAAAAAAAAATACAAGTTTTAAATTCAGGCTGAAGCTGTATTATCAAATTGAACTAATAAAACGTGTAGAGGTCACGTGACAGGGCAGTACAAGCTAATAAACGCTAACTGTCACATCCTGGACTCAGACCTACATGAGGTCAATATGTACAGTGTAAGCCATTTTGAACACAACCTCGACCATTTGTTGGTTAATTGCTGTGTAATTAATGACGATATCGTTTAAATAATTCGATCACTTATTAAAACGCGAGCAGGTTGTATTTTTAATGATGTATTTTTTTCTGCATTTAAGACTTCGGTATGAATCGTAAAAACACGTCTCCATGCAGTGGGTGACGACTAGACAGCGACGACACCACTGCGCACTACACGTGGAAAAGCCCTCCTCTGACATCGCTGTGCGCATGCGCGTAAACTGCACCTCGTCATTTACACGCAACACGCCATTTCACCGCGCACAAAATAGCACATTTCGGCTCAGAGTCGAATAAGATTAAGACTCAATAATGGCACACACATGTACACGAGCCTGTGACAAACAACGCCAAACAACAGTACGCGAGCAGGACACACCACATGACTGGCTAGCTACTTAGCTAACTGGATATTCCGCCTGGACTTGCTAACCCGCCGCTTGCTTGTATAACACTTTTCCGATGTATTTTTTTCACAAACGCCTCAACGATTGTCATTAGAGTTTAGTAAATGTAAGTTTCCCCAAAACAAACCTGCATTTTAAAAACTTGCTTTCTGAGTTTCCCTCAAAATTCATACAGACCGCAAGTGCACATTCAGCTCACCTGACGCCGCCATGTTGGAAAGTGTGCACGTCACACAGAACCCGGATGAAAGCGTTGCGCGTCATAGGGGCGCGTCAGAAATGTTAACTGTACATTACAACGTCCAGCTTTTTTTTTTTTTTTTTTGGTTTATTGAAATTATAATACAAGCAATTTGACACTGTAACAATCAGTAATTACAATAATTCAAATAGAACAAGGCACATAAGTCCACAAATCAATTTCATTATAGCATCTGTGGGGGGATGCTAGAGGGACAATGTCCAGCTTTTGCTTCCTATTCGGTTACACGTCCAGATTTACATAAGCAGCGGCTGGGTTCTAGAAAAATTAGATGTTAAGTGTTATCTTATAACCCACCCATTATTCAATATTATTGTTATATGGAATAAATCATTTATTATATGGAATAAAATCAGATAGTGAGTTGAATTTATCAGGAAATCAAGTCACTTTCTCAAATTCTTGATCAGTTCTACAACAGGACAAAAAATGAATTTAAGATAATTTAAGAACTCAATTTAGGGCATGCTGTAACTATGTTGTGTCCAATAAGATTCCATTACTGTCAATTAGTGGTGTTGATATTTGAAAATAATAATGAAAATAATTACCTCATTAGAAAGTCTTTAATGTTTGAACATAGCTATGTGCCTAGTTTCTTGCAAACTACTTATTCAATGAGATTCTTTATTATTGCTCTCCACACAACACACACCGAATAGATTTTCTGTGTACTGCCTAAGCTATATGGTTGAAATGACAATAAAAGCTTCTTGACTTGACTTGAAGCTCAAATGCTCTCTTTGTAATCAGAATATTTTTTAAAATCATTTATGACTGTGGATATGTTCACAGTGTTATTTTTATATTTTAAATAAATGTTAAAGGGTTTTGACCCTGATGATGAAATCATTTAACTTTGTCTTTTAGGAAAGTTTCATCTTAAAAAAGCCTTAGCTATTAATACTAACCCTACTTTCAGGCGTTTCTGTTTTGGTCACGATTATTATCTATCTACATCTGAACGTAGTGAGAAGTTAATTTACTGTTAACTGGCTTTTTCATGTCACAACTTTTACAATAGTCTTTGGCCAGTGTATGTGTTCCTTTGACTGCGTTCTTCAAACTTGATGTTCGCATATCTGGCATTTTGTGATGGAATGCTTTAAATAATGATGTCACTTCCTGTTGTTCATTGTTTGCTTTGGTGAAATATGTTTCCATGAGAAATAATGTATATATAACAAACCCCACCTTTTTCCCATCAGCTCCAGTGAACAGTCCCCTAAAATTTCAAGACTATCTTTATATTGCATTACTTCCTCTTACAACTTTAATGCATGTATATCAAGTCAAGTCAAGTCAAGTCAAGTCAAG
>JAOTRN010000017.1:359377-366877 GCA_028566695.1 Bagroides melapterus
TTCATCTACGTGTTTCATGCGTGTGTTCATCTACGTGTTTCATGCGTGTGTTCATGCACGTGTATCACGCGTGTGTTCATGCACGTGTTTCATGCGTGTGTTCATCTACGTGTTTCATGCATGTGTTCATCTACGTGTTTCATGCGTGTGTTCATCTACGTGTTTCATGCGTGTGTTCATGCACGTGTATCACGCGTGTGTTAATGCACGTGTTTCTTATTCACAGTGGATTAAGGGACTCATTAAAGTCCTGGTAGTTGCAGCTTGGTGTCTGATGATCAACCTTCTCATCAGTAGACCAACATTATAACCAGAGAGATTCCACTGAAGATGATCAGCTTCTTAATGTTACGCAGAAAACCACGATGACTCTGTGTTTTTATTAAACTCTTCTTCTGTTTCATTGCAGGATCCTTTTCCCAGCTGAACGGTAAGAACTTCTTTTGCTTGTATTCAGTATTTATGATGTTCTCATTTTCTTTAAAGAAGAATAAAGGTTTAAATAGAATACGAGGTATTTGCATTATTATATTCTAATTCCACTGTAGTAACTTGTCTGTGTTTTTTCAGTGTGTGGTCAAGCACCTTTAAACAGCCGGATTGTCGGTGGGAACAATGCCCTTCCTGGTGCGTGGCCATGGCAGGTCAGTCTGCACAGTATTTCCTTAGGAGGCCATTTTTGTGGAGGATCCCTGATCAACAACCTGTGGGTCATGACTGCAGCACACTGCTTCGGAAGGTTTTAACATCTTCATCACATTACTCTATATAATAATAATAATAATAATAATAATAATAATAAAAGGAAGGGGATGATTTTTTTTTCTCCAGTATCACTGATCCCCTCGACCTGGTGGTGTACATGGGGAAACAGACTCAGGATGGCCCCAATCCCAATGAGGTCTCCAGAGGTGTTACAAAGATCATCAACCACCCCAAGTATGACCCACTAACCAACGACAATGACATCACTCTGCTGCTTCTGAATCAGTCCGTCAACTTCACGAAATACATCAGACCAGTGTGTCTGGCTGGAAAAGGAAGCTGCTTTCTGGCTGGAACTAGATGCTGGATCTCAGGATGGGGAAACGTCGCTTCTGGAGGTAACACACATGTACACACATTCTCAAACCTGAGCTCAAGGTCAAATCAAGGACCCTGTAGGTGTGAGGAAGCAGCAGAACCCACTGCACTGCCCTGCAACCGCCGTCCATCTGAGGAGAACATATAACGCTTTTATTTCACTGATGCTGTGACAGTGTGAACTTTATCCTGCGAGTCTATGATACTTTATATTTGTGGTGTATGGACCAGAGAGTAGTGACGTGTAATCATTAATTCATGAAGGAAATGTCAAAACCTGGTGTTTTACTTTAAAATCTTCAAGCCCACATCATTCTTCTGAAAGTAAAATACAAACACAAAATGTTTATCAAGTAAAAATATATTTAAAAAAAATGTTTAATATTCCAGCTTTAATAGTGTTGAAATGCCAAATAAAATGATCATTTTAACAGGTTCTGAAATAAAAATAAGATGGCTGCATTGACCTCTAAAGTCACATGACAATCTTAACCAATGAAATAAACCCAAAATGAATATCAACAAGTTTTAAAAACCAAAGACAAATACAAAACAAAGGGGGAAAAAACAACTCACCACCACACTAGACAACAAACTGCTGACAAATTAATAATTAAAAAGAAGACAAGAATCTTCAGAATTACCGTTTTCAGCTTTACAGAAACTTTATGTGGCTCAGTTTGAAAAACAGAAGCTAAAATCACTTTTTTATGCAGTGAATCGCAGCATCCATCAACGGAAGAACCTGTGAGGGACCTGTGGGCAGAAACAGAGCAAGCTTTCTAATGTTATAAAGGAAAACTCTACAGCAGTGTCTCAGTTTAGCGATGATGTTAGAAAGGTTGAGTACTGCGACTGAGAGAGAGATCTAAAGGTTCAGAGTGATCACAAGATCCAGACATGGGGCTGCATCTCCAGGGATGAACAGAAGATTAGTTTTGCTGGGATTCTCTTTTAGTTTGTTATCCATGATGAGATGTCTGCAAGACAGACTGAGATCTGAGCAGAAGGAGGGACAGAAGGAGAGGATGAGCTGAGTGTCATCTGCATAGTGGTGATATAAAAAAAAACCATGTGAGGGTATGAGCTCACAAGAGAACAAAAGAGGACTGAGTACTGAGCCTTGGGGGAAACCAGTGGAGAGTGTGTGGCTGTGGATTCCTTCTAAATTACCTCCATTTATAAAGTCATGGAACTGTTTAAACTGCAGAAGATGATCTGCTCCAGAATCTGTCCTAAAAAGCTGGAGTTACTAAACTGTGTGTGTGTGTGTGTGTAGTGTGGCTTCCTTCTCCTGGTGTGCTGCAGGAGGTAGCAGTGCCTATTGTTTCTAAAAGTTTGTGCAACAAACTGCTGCAACCTTACCAGGGACCTGGATCCATCACCAAAAACATGATTTGTGCTGGATACCTAGAAGGCGGAAAAGACACCTGCCAGGTACATACAGAACCACACAGACGTCAGGTGACACAAACAGTAAGGATTTTAATACAGAAATTATGACACAGGGTGAAGTTTTTTTTTTGAAGTTTTATTATTTTCAGCAGAATAAAGTCCAGCACTGTCGTGTGTTTGATTTAGGTTTTGCCTTGAAATACACAAACATATATGACACAATGATGAACTGTACTAAAGTCCTGATGAACTCAGAGGCCATAAAATAGAATTTCACCTTTTTGGTTGTGTCACCAGGAATTCAGCTGATCTTTGTATTAGAAAAGGTATAAAAATGATTAAAGCTAAAAAAACAAATTAATATTTTGGCCACATTCCATGTTCAGTGTTTGTCATGACACACCACAGCGGTGAAGCTCGTGTGATAATAGACACTCAGAACCTTATGAATTTGTAGTGATGCAACACTATTTCTGTTTTTCCCGAGCCTATTAGGGCTTTATATAATTCATAAAGTTTCAAAAAAATGTACACCTACATCCCTTTAAAGTGACAAAGAGTGAACACATCCCACTGTGAACAGTACATTATCCCAATGAATGGACATCATCTCTCTCTCTCTCTCTCTCTCTCTCTCTCTCTCTCTCTCTCTCTGAAGGGGGATTCTGGAGGTCCGATGGTGAATAAGAATGGTGCGATTTGGACTCAGGCAGGTATCACTAGCTGGGGTTTGGGCTGTGCTCAGCCTGGTCTCCCGGGTGTGTACACAATGGTGTCAGAGTATCAGCCCTGGATAACCAGCATCATCAAAAAGAACCTGCCTGGTTTTGTGTTAATTCTTTGTTAGAACAAGGTAAGACACACCTACACAAAGGAACATCTCCAATAACGACTGTTTCAGCCACGTTGACAGTGACGTGTTTCCCACCGGAATAAAGTCGTCTACATGATGTTCTGATAAATGTCATTTTGATTGTTAGCTTCAACACCAGACACCAATTTAGAAGTTTTTATTTTTATTGCTTCTTCCTCTATTCTAATGTGTGTGTGTTTGTGTCTCGGCAGACGGACGTCCAATCACAGACAACCACAGTGGATCTGTCCAAAACACACGAGTGCACGTTATATAACCTTTAATCAGCACATAACACAGATTAGTTTTGACTTATTAAGATTTATTCAGTTATTCATTAGATTAGTTTAGTTTAGCAAATTGAAAAAAGATTAAAAGGTTTTGCATTGAGAGCCCGATGTTTGTTGTGTCATTATTCTGTGATATATCTGTGCAAGTGGTCAAGAGTCCTGTTCCTGTCTGACAAGAGAGGAACCTGACGTGGTCTTCATCTGTTGTAGCTTATCCACCTTCTGTAAAGTTGCTTTTCCATTGTAATGGAAGTGGAAGGTTAATGGAAATGTCCATTGTTAAAATAATTAACAGAACATGTTCAGTCTACTTCAGCATATATACCGTCAGTGGTCGTGTCTCATTAGACCACATCCAGTATCTGATGAACTCTGGATTGGTCAGAAGGTTGTATTGGTTCATTCATCCATTGTGTAATCATTTTTGTAGTCATTTTCTATTTTTAAACTGATGGTAAAATAATTAGTCTAGTGAGGTAATTTGCCCGTATCTCCTAGAAAAAAAAATACAGGAAGTTTGGAATTTTTGTGCCACAGATTTTTAAAGTCTGAGCTTTGGGTTAGGGTTAGAACACAACAGGGTGTGATGTGTGCTTTAGAAAAATAAAAAAAGAGAAGAAACATTTTGTGATGATACATAAACATTGTTCAACACACTGACTGACAGACTCAGTGAATAAAATGTACAAGATCAAGTCAACTGACATGTTTGTGCTTCTGTATGTCAGCTCATATGTTACAGTTTACTCAGGCTGGAAAAGCCAACAGACGACAAGTACAACATTTTTCTTCTATTCTCTAAAATCACACAGCTGTCCAGGGTCTGTAGAAAGAGACCGAGCGACTTAAAGGACGGAATATACAAACAAATATTTCAGGGAAACAGGCAAAGCGTGTTAGTTATGAATGAAAAGGAAGTCAGAAGCTGTGTCATGAAGTTTTATGTGAGTGAATGTCCAGAATTGAGAAACTTTAAATCAGCTGATATTTTCCACAGGGTTTTTTGTGCACTTATTCTAGCTATGTTTTTTACAGAACTACAGAATGATGGAAAAGAGAGAAAATATATGAAATGTTCAAAAAGCTGATGTTGTAGATTTTTTTTTTTGTTCCTCACTTTATTAATGCAGTTTTGCAATCTTGTTTGTTGATATGATGGACGTTTTTTAAACTTTTATACTTTACAAAGTAGAAGTCAAACAGAATTGATTAAAGATTTAATTAAAAGAACACAAAATTAAAGTGCAATACTAAAAAAGACTTAGATGCTAACTAAGACTTGAACAAGCTTAGCTTACTAGTTAGCTAAAATGATTCATTTATAATGATTTAACCACATTACCTAGCTTGGTATTTTTGCTAACATCAATCCATTTCCTATATAACAATCATTCCTCGCTAGCTAACCAACTAGCATCAGGTTGCTAGGATACTCAGGGCTTTTTAAAACCAATCTAGGAGTCAATATCATGTCAAAATTGTGTCATAAATAATGTAGAGCAAGAAATAATCAATGGTTTTGAGATTAGAAGCAAATTACATGAGTAAAAGGTTAAATTAGATTCTTGGACATATTAAATTGTAATATATTGTGTTGTGTTGTATAAATTCAGATAAAGTAAAAGTCTCCTAAAAGTCTCTAAACTTTTGAACACAATAAAACCACTTAAACACCTCTGCCTTTTATTACCTATGATGAGAGGAAATTAGCAGCCTGTATGCTGTAACCTAGTTCATTAACTGAGCTCTAAATAATGAAACAGTTGACCAAGTTTCAGTAATATTCTGCAAAACACACAAAAACTTCATCTAATTCTCTACCGTCTGACATGTTAGGTATAAATTATTCACTTCATACTTTAATATGGTAAGATTTAAGGATTTTCCAGTTTTCCCCCATCATATATTGGATATTCTGTTACGTGGTCCTTAACAAGTGTGGATATACCGCCCTCTAGTGGTCATGTGACATCACACTTCTATAGGAGGTATAAAACATTAAACATTACATAAAAACATTAATAAAATGACCTTTTAAATGACCTTTGCAGTCATCCATGACTTCTGATTGGAGGGTGGTCTTGGAGACAGGTTGTCAATGCACTTGGCGATGTAGCTGGTCACGGATACTGTGTACTCTTCCAAGTTTACGGAACAGCTATAGGTTGCAGCCTCCATGAATATGTTCCAGTCAGTTCACTCAAAACAGTCCTGAAGAGCAGATGTGGCTCCTGCTGGCCAGGTTTTCACCTGCTTCAGAACCGGTTTGATCGTCTGACGAGTGGTCTGTATGTTGGAATTAGCATAACAGAGATGTGGTCTGAGTAGCTGAGCTCCACACGATACGCCCCGGGGATGTTTGTGTAAACAAGATCCAGTGTGTTCGCCCCTCTCGTTGCAAAGTACACATACTGATGAAATTTAGGGAGAACCGATTTGAGATTTGAATGATTGAAATCTCTGGCGATAATAAAGAGTCCATCAGGGTGAACATTCTGCACGTCGCTAATAGCTGGCCTGATGGAATGGCTGTCTACCAGAATCTCCACCTCCATCTCTCCTGCAGGAAAATGAGCCCTAGATACATAGGGATTTGGAATTCTCAGACAAGTAAACCCTGTGACTTCATGCCTTGAGCTCCCATTGAATATCAAATCTCTCCTTCATTTCACAACACTCTGCTTAATCCTGCTCATGCACAACCTAGTGGTGACACTGACAACCCAGAGCCCCATCACTATTGGACATTGAAGAGTGTCCGGCATACCTGATGAGGGAGACCTTGGAGGATGGGGCAGCTACAATATTTCATCGACTGGAAGGGCTACAGTTCAGGGGTCCAGTCGGGGTCAATGCAAAGGACATCCTGGACCCATCACTAACCAGGGATTATCACAGAGACAACCCCGACTGACCTGTCCCCAGACCCAGAGGTAGCACAAGGAGAACACCTATACAGTAGGTGTTCATGAGGGATTCTGTAATGACTCCAGCCAAGCTCCCATCAGTTTTAGCACTTCCAGGTCACACTGTCACTTCCTGTTCTGCAGCAATGCTCATACCACTCCACTTGTTGGGGTATTATCAGTTACCTGCATTACCAAGCAGTTTTCCGTCGTCTTCAGGACAGAGGAGTTTACACTTCCAACAACATGACAAGCTGCATTCTGTTTTTGTAACCTCAATAGAGAGAGTAAAGAGATGCTGGTGAGGGAACTACTGTACAGAGGACGAACCCCAGACAAAGTGCAACAAACGTGAGTCAAGAACATGACGCACGAGAAGAGGAAAGAACTTACAAATTGTGAGTTACAATCATTGTAGTGTGTCCTCACAAACTTTCCAACTTCTCTCAACTCTCTCACTTATATACACTCCTGTAACCACTTCCTCATTCCTGAGTCAGGTCACTTCTTCATTTGCCTTTTTTTTAAATAATTTTCCTTTAATCTTATACAACACAAACCACAATTTGTTCCAGATCAACCACTGACATAGAAATATAAAAGACACCGTCTGTTTTATTTATAGAGCGTATTTCCTTTCATTTCATCATCACTTCCTCACACGAAGAAGAGAACAGGAAACCAACAAATCTGCTTATTATTCAAGTCTAAGGATAGATGTTAAATATTTAAATTAGAAGAGAATATAAATCTGCAGCCAATGAGACAGATGTGAGTGAAAATCTTCCCAGTTTTGTTCTTATAGAATTTATCTCTCTGAAATAAACACTGACACAACGCAGTAAAGGTAGTTGTGCTTTCCTGAAGGTGTTGTGGTGTACAACATTAGAGGCAAGCGGATTCCTCCTTCTGATGAAGCAGTTCCACCGCTGAAAGAAATGATTTGACACATTTACAGCTTCATTTATGTAGA
>JAOTRN010000017.1:369377-374598 GCA_028566695.1 Bagroides melapterus
GAGTGCAACCAGAGTATCATCTCCACCTGCACCTGCTTAGCATTTCTATTGCAGCTAATTGTTGTGATCATCCATCCAATTCAACTGTGTTCAGGCGTGTAAACGATTTTAGCAAATGCAAGAAAACAATAATAATATCGTCCTGCTGGATTGTAACGGCAATGTAAAGGAACAACTTGTTTAAAATGTTTCCTATTACTACTGTAATAGACACGTATTTTTCAGCCATTGTGTTTGAGTTTACTGTATTAATGTAACTCACTGGAGTTCATACTGTATCATCATCGTCATGTGTGTGATGGTGGAGATGATGGTTCATCTCAGGATAGTTTAAATGCTTGTTTTGGAAATGAGATGGAAGCTTCCAGAAGTATCATATTGTAAACGCTGAATACTGTTCACCATGTAACACAGAAATAAAACAAAACATGGACTTTCATGGAGAAAACCGCTAATTTATTACTAATCAGACAAAATTAATAAAGAAAAAATTTGATTAGCAAACTAGCTAACCTCAGGTAACAGCACTAGCCTCGTCATAACATTTACGTTTACAGCATTTGGCAGACGTCCTTATCCACAGTCACGTACAAAAGTGCCTTTGAGTCTGTCTTTGAATACATTAACTATGGTTCACTAGGTTACAGACTTAAAATACAATGAAACTAAAACAGAGATTTTAATTTAAAAACACACAACAAACAGTGAGAAAGTGCTAGCTCAAGTATTTCATTAAGATGTAGGTCTTCAGCTGTCATTGGAATTTGATTTGATTGGTGTTCAGACCTCTAGCGGAAGCAGAAAAGAGTCTTGTTGTACAGATACCTGTTCATTTTGTTGTGAAAACAGTTTTAGTAACCACAAAATCTAGCCAAAAAGAGGAAAAAAAAAAAAAACAGACATAAGAATGAAATGAAGTAACATGTATGTGGAACATCTGAGGAACTTCCTCGTAATCCTGCTGACAGGAAGGCCAGAGAGGAAAAGGGCAATGTTAGAACTTCATTTATTACCCGTTCATTAGATCCATGCTGTTCAGTTTCAGACCATCTTATTTGCCCTGCAATGCAGAACCGATCTCTTCTGGGTTCTTTCCTGGTTCTTCACAGACTGCTCTGGGTTTATAAATATTCACCCTGCAGTCATGCTGGGAAAATTCAGTCTTTCTAAATGGGTTACTTTTTTCAACATGACTTCCAGTATTGAGAAACAGAAGTGGACACACACACACACACACGCACACACACGCACACACACACACACACACACACACCTTGGTATTTTATGAACTAAGACGAGCCGAGTGGGAGGAGATAAGACACGTGAACAGTGAAGAGAGAGAGAAAGAGAGAGAGAGAGAGAGAGAGAGAGCGCGAGAGGTTATAACTGAAGGTGAAGGGAAAGAGACTCACACAGAGCCGAAGAGATCCAGAGCTGAAGGTAAAATCTTATAAATCTCATTCTTCAGGTTCTTGTTTTATCCTGTTTTGGTAAAGCTAGAGCGAGTGTCTCAATGTTCATTTAAAGAACCCTTTATGTGATAAAACACAGGTTCTAGAAGAAAATAATTTGTTTAGATTATGTTAATAATTAATAATTATGTTAAGAAAAAATAATTTCTACTGAACACTTACCCTGTGGTTAAGGTTCTACTAAACATTTTGGGTCCTTCGGTTGTTCCTCTGAGGGAACTCTGAGTGTTTTCCTATCAGATAAAATTTCCTTATCTAAAATAAGAACCCTAAATTATCCTGTGAAACACAAGGTATTTATCTTTATACTTGGGTTCTTGAAAGGTTCTTAGCTTCTTGATTATCCCATTAACCCCTTAAAGAACCCAAGTCTCAACAGCAAAAGAAAAGCATTCTTTTGACAGGTTCTAAATATTAAGAAAACAATGAGCAATAATATGGAGCAGAACAAAGAATACCACAAAGGGTTCTCAGAGGGTTCTTAGTGTAATAAGCTCCTGGATACCACAAAGGCTTCTTCTGTTGTATTTTTTATTGTAATAGATACAGATACATAAGAACAAAGTCCAGTTTTAACCCAGTTTAAACGCTTTAGTCTTGAAGCTCGCACCTGCTGTGGAGATATCTGCTACTGAGAAACAGTTTCAGTGCCATAAAAAAGTGGAAAGGAAGAAGGTAAATATTTGTGAGTCAGAAGTTTGAGTCACAGCAGAGCTTTAAAGAGCAACAAGATGAACAATCTAAAACTCCAGTGGAGGAACAGAGTGACATTTATCGTATACAGCTAAGTAACTGAGGGTTAAGGGCCTTGCCCAAGGGCCCAGAAGGAGCAGCTTCTGGATTTAAGGATTCAATAAAGTTTTATTGAAATGAATTAAACTTAAGGTTATTTTTTTTAATTATGTGTCTTTACCAAATATTACAACTTGTTTTTGTCTTTTATTTCCTTAAAGTCGACCAATAATGTTTCTGCTGTTTCTTCCACCAGGATGTCGCTAAACACCACAGATCTCTATGGCAATGATTCATTTTCCTGCGCCTCCCCCTCGGTGGAAGGTTACCGCTACTTCGGTGTGTTCTGGGGCTGCGTGGTGACAGCGGTGGGAACTCTGGGAAATGTCCTGACAGTTCTAGCCTTTGCCACTGATGCCCGTCTGCGCACTCGCTTCAATGTGCTGATCGTGAACCTGGCCCTGGCCGACATCCTGTACTGTACCATCCTGCAGCCAGTGAGTGTCGACTCCTATCTGCACCTGCGCTGGAGGGGCGGAGCTACCTGGTGTCAAATGTTCGGGCTCCTCCTTTTCCTGTCCAACAGTGTGTCGATTATTTCCTTGTGCCTCATTGCTGTGAGTCGATACCTGGTGGTTGCTCATCGGACTTCACGGGTTGCACGGCTGCTGTTGTCTCACAAGGGCATCGCTGTGCTTCTTGTGAGCTCCTGGGCACTTGGTCTTGCCAGCTTTGCTCCTTTGTGGCCCGTCTACGTCTTCGCACCTCAGGTCTGCACCTGCAGCTTCCACCGCATCAAAGGTCGCCCTTACACAACCATCCTGCTATTTCTGTATTTCTTCCTTGGGTTGGGCTTCGTTGGTCTTTTCTACTTTCTGATCTACCGCAAGGTACGTGTCGCTGCAAAGGCACTGATCAAATACAGGCCAAGTCGACGTTCGTCAAGGCGCAAACATCAGGAGCCTGAAGGGACGGATGGGGATGATAGCGGGATTGCGATTGGAACTGCAGCAACTCAGAGCAGTGAAGTCAGTGAGCAAGGAGTTGAGATACACCACAGCAAGAACAACGTGAATGAGCCTCAAAGTATTTCCAGTGTTACCAGCACTGTTAATGTGGCATCAAATGGAAAAAAAGATTCCCCCAAAGTCATAGCTCCAGTTCCAGCTGCAGCACCACCCCAAACAACATCCTCAGGAGAAGACAACGAGTTTAAACGTGTAACCCGGATGTGCTTCACTGTCTTCCTATGCTTTGTAGGATGCTTCGCTCCTTTTCTGCTCCTGAACATCCTGGATAAAAAAAGCCAAGCTCCACAGGTGGCCCACATGTTCTGTGCAAACCTCACATGGCTTAACAGCTGCATCAACCCATTGCTGTACGCAGCCATGAACCGTCAGTTTAACCAGGCCTATCAGGACCTGCTAGCCAAAGCAGCATGGCCAATAATGCGATTATGGAAAAAGAGCTGAAGGACATGTAGCTAGAGCTACATCAAGCAAGACTCCCTGTAGAACCAAAATCAAGGGGGTGGAGCTTGACCTGATACAACTGCTCCTGCTAACCAATGAGACACTCAACAACATAGAACAAGAAACATTCTTAAAAAGTCACTCCACCCCCTGTTCTGACTATATCACGGTACAAGGATCTGGTTTAGGTCCGACTCCCCAGAGCTCTTTGTTTAACTGTGCCAAGGAAGAAGGATCCGGATCAAGCCGTGCAGAAAGCATAAAGGAGCAGGTACGACTCCACCCTCTGGACTTTTAGTTCAATGCTATTAAAATACAAGGAGCAGGAGCAGGTCCACCTCCGTCCCTCAGGGGTATGGGTTCAACTCTGCTGAGGTCCAAGGGACAAGATTAGGTTCAACTCTACTAAGGTCCAAGAAGCAGGAGCAGGAGCAGGTCTGACTCCACCCCCTGGACTATTGTTTCTACTTGTATCAACCTCAAGAGACTCTACTAACCATCACTAAAACTGGACGATGCTAATGATGCACACAGCTAACGTGCTAACTTGAGCTTGACACAATGTTTCACACCAAGACTGAGTGACTGAAAATAAACACCACCAGCTAGTTTTAAACTGCTTTATTTACTAACAGAGAAATGAAGAGAAAGACGTGATTAAGTATAAACGAAAGCATCTGTTTCTGACTATTGTGTATCTTTACTGTGTGTATTTGAAGTCTGCACATTTCTAATAAATTCTGAAACATAAACTCTGCTGTATCGAAGAAAACACTGACAGAGAAACTTGTAATAAAACACTGAAACTACTGACACCACGTCAGTGTTCACGTGGAGCGTCTGCTGCACAAAGCCATGGGAACGAGCCGCTGCTATAGAAATGATCCCATATTAATAACTATGGGTTCATTTACTGATATTTCTACACCACTGTCTCACTGAGTGTGGAATCTGTGGCTCTAAGGAAAAAGATCAGTTTAGAAATTTTTTTTTTATTACAGTGCGACCTTTATAACTTTTGTAGAATTGTTATTACTAAATCCTTTTCATATCATGATTCTAACAACAATTAATTATATTCCACTGTATTCAGCAGGATTCAAGATACAGATTTTGGTAAATGTTTATTTTATGACTTCTGATTTATTGAGTCGGTATAAAAACTTTTCTCCCCAAAAGTTACTAAAAAAACAAAATGAAGTAAAACTGCACACACTGATCTGATTAGTCAGGAGGGGTCTATATTAGAAATCTTTACTCTATACTGAATTTTTTATTCTTATTATTTTTATTCAAGATTATTTCTGTGAATCTTGCCAGTTTTTCTGGAGACTTTATTTTAACACTAAAATCCAAACACTTGAAATCCAGACTTTTAAAATCATCAGTGAAAAATAACAACAGCCCAGTTTCTGTTTTAGTTCGTGTTTAATTCTGATGACGAGGGAGAAAAATCCTGGGTGTAAACATGAGACACTAAAATATCTTGGATGATGTCGTCATTTTGTCTCGATGGAATGCAAACGCAAACGTCCTGCACATGAT